>WSXT02113613.1:0-11129 GCA_011762715.2 Neuroterus valhalla
AACCGTTATCACACTGTTGCTCCCCCAGCCCCCACCCCTCCGCGTTGACGTAATATACGGACAGCCCCCTATTGTTGATAAAATAAATTATCGACAAGTTCCAAAACTGATCATGGTCAGCAGTAGTTGACCGAAGGTGAGAAAAAAAACTACCAGACCGTTCTTACGAAAATAATAACGATCCCTTCAAAAAAACATTCAAGATGGAAAGTGAGGGAGGTGAAGAGGAATCATTAGCCCCAAGTAGGAAAATCAACAATTAGGAACCAAATCTTCTGCATGCGCCTAAATGAGCTAACTGTGCAGGGCAATGCTTCGCTTTAGGTTTTTTTTCAGAGGCAATCTCAAAGGCTCGGACAATTCTCTTGACGCTGACCTCTTTTGTCGCTCTACCAATCCCCTCTTTCTAACTCTTATAATCATTTTCAAATATCACAGAATATGAATGAATAGTTTTAGTTGGTAACGAAGATAGGTGAGTTACAGACTATCGGTAATCTCTTAACAAAAAAATGTTGAAATTTCTTAAAAGAAATTACTCGATCACATCGTCTTTTGTTTGGTAATAATGTAATCACAATGTTAAGCAATGTTAAGCAATAATATAGAAACAAATCCTAATATTACATGAAATACTGTTTCCGTCTCACAGGCGGAGTTAAGTTCTAAATATTATCTAACATTTTTGAAACTTTTTAATATTATCTAACATTTTTGACAACTTTTACATGAGAACACAAAATTTAACCAACAACAGGAAACATAACCTATACAGGCTCGAGATTGACCATTTCTGTATAATTGATAAGGACGACCGATGGGTCGTCGAAACGTCTTCTACATGCTTTGGGGGATCTCTCAAGCTAAGGAATAAAGACAATTTCTGACCAGTAGTCTGCATTTCTCCCTGGTCGAAAAAAATTACACCGTTTGATTTCTCAAGTATGGTCTGGTAGTTTCTTTCCTTCCCCTTCTGTCAACTGCCGCTGACCATGATTTCTGTGCTAAAACATTTTTTATGTCAATGACTCTGTTCATAATTGTTTTTCACAAACTCAAATCTTCACAATAAAGGCAGATTCAACGTTTTCGTGAGGTTTTCCATCGGATGCACTAGTTTGATTATTGCTGGAAATTGCGATCATATCAAAAGAAACATAACGCAATACTGATTTCTCTTAGGAAATTTCTTCAACATTTTTGTGTGATGAAAGTACCAACAGTCTGTTACTCAATTGCCTCTTTTATCAACTGGAGCTATTTATTTACGTGCTGTGATATTTCAAAGTAATTAGTGCAGTAGGAAAGAAAGAGGATAGGCAGAGTCAGAAAATAGATCATCGACAAGAATATTGTCGTAGCGCTTGAGATTTTGTTGGAGTGAGAGTACAGCGTGACACCACAACATTGCGATCGCAAGTCACACCAACCTCGAACCTCATTGTGTCATCAGATTTGTTCATTGCATTTTCTAAAATAATTTTTATTTATCAATCACTTGTTTGCAACAATAGAAATTGAAGGTCAACTTCTCATTTTATCCACAGAAAATTAATATTCCTTTGTGTAGAACATGACATAGTGGAATAAATCATCATTTCCGCGCGGAAGTGACTAATTTTGGAATTTGTTTACAACGTACGATTTCAACAACAAGAAGGATTTGATGTTTTTCATGTTTCGAGACTGTCCATCACTTGAGAAAATATTTTTTGAATGGATTCATGAGAAAAACAGTGTTTATCAGCGGAAAAAATGGATATATAATAACAATAAGATGTCTGAGATATTATTGAGTTGAAAAAAATTTTGCTTGCAAATGACTAATTTTGCAAATTGTTATTATTAACAGCAACAAAAATGAATCACTTGTAATTTTTTGTAATTATTTATCAATTTGGAACAGATTCGATGCCAGTTTATTGAGAAAAACTACATCTGCTCACGGAAGAAGTGCATGAGTCTACCATTGGGAGCTATTTTGGTTACTTATGTGTATCTTCATTGATTCTTATTCACAGGAACTTTATTGAAGTTTTTGCTTCTGTGATAAAAAAAAAAAAATTTTTTAAAAGCCACATTTTTGCAGACTATTTATACATAAAAAAGAATCAACAGAAGGATTATTTCCTTTTGAAAGGCATGTAAACTCATTTCGCTAGGAGTGGAGAGGCCTGCGAACGTCGCTCAAATCCAAGCGGAAATTGGCCTCCCTACTCCTAGCTAAATGACTTGCATAACTAAGCTTATGTCTATTCATTTGCTTTCGGTAACTTTTCAACTCAAAAATGCATCTTTTCTGAATAATCATGGAACGCGCCAATTTTTCCTACCGGAATTTTTGACATTTTGATTTATCAAGGCATGCTCCAAGAAAAACTTTCATATGTTTATATTTACTCTGCTTTCCTGTTATTTGTTAAAATACATGCACATGATTGTTTAAAAAAACGAACAGACTAGTCGTGAAATGTGTCTCTGGGAAAATTAATGACGGTTTTTTACGTTCTGAAAGTCGTCGAAGTTATTGTTTGATTATCATTAGGAGTTTTTCAACTAATTGCAGAGCATTGGCACATTTTTGTGTTGGAAAAAATATTCAGTTTGAAAAGTTTGAAGTTTTACTTACTCTGCTTATATCAACATCAGATTTCCAATCCGGACGAACTACGTAATCTTTATTTGATGGAATTGGTACTCTAGCTCGGCTTACCCAACCAGGATCTCCAGGACGGACAGCTCTGTAACAATTACCAGTATTTGCTTTAGAAATGTTTTCATCTGAAGCGTGCTCTACAACAATGCGTTAGAGCACATAAGGAAATCACTATATTTGTAAAATATATTAGCTTTTTTCGGAATCGATGATGATTCTTGTTTTTGTAGATGCCTAATGAACCATATGAGCACCGCATGTGTACTAAGACTGTATCAACGATTTCATTAATAGGAAGAAATGATTCATTTAATCAGATAAATCTTCTTTGCATGAATCTGACGGCAACGTTTGGGCTCTCCTCGACGATGGCGACGAGTTGAGTCGGTACGAAAAAGATCCTCTCCGTTGCGGAGACCTGCCTTGCATTCGAAGTGTTCTCTGCATATATAAAGGTAATCCTCTGCCTACCAAAGATCGGTTCCGAATCTACTGAGAACGTGGCATGCAAGAAGCGAGAGACAGAGTAAGGTAAACTAAATAGTTCATATTCGTGCTTGAATTTTGGTATATTTGATGACTCGTGCTCTTCACAGAGCTCCACACCATTGCTGCCTAAACGAAGAACCTTTTACAGTGCACGTGCTTCGCGAAATGCAATATTATTGATAAGGTCAGATTACTCGGCCAATTAGCTATTTTTTCCAGAGCAGAATGTCTGGGCCAATGAGGCGGGCTACATCACGCATGCGCAATGTTTGATAGAAGCACTGCGGCACTCACGGCGCTGCGCTGGTTAGTAAGGGAGAACTTCTTTACCCATAGTCGCACAAGAAGGGGTAACGTCAAAATTCAGACTCTGGTTGCTGGCTATCTTAACGCCGAACACAGGGCCAAGGGTTGTCTTAAAAATAATACAAAAGGTAATGCTCTCCTTAAAACCGCGACTCGCTATAACCTATGCATTAAGGCTCCCTCAGGACCCACCCACTTCCCTAGCTCTCCTAATCATCAACCTGACATCCTCGACATCTCCCTAACAAGGGACATAGTCTTTGACTGTGACCCCCGACCTCTTCCAGAACTCAGTTCTGAGCACAACCCAGTACTCCTGGTGTTGCCGGGCTCTCTTAATCTCTCATCTCCCACAGAATCAAAAATTGATTATCTCCATCTCAAATACATTCTTGAATCTTCCTCTCTCAAATGCTGCCAAATCCAATCTACTTCCGATCTAGATGCAGCTGCTGAAGCCCTGACGAAAGACATGTAAAACTCTGTCCAACTCGACTCGCCACCTCAACAAACTGCACTTTGGCTCGCAAACCAAAACTTTTTCCTGCCAGCCGCGTTCTTATTCGTAAGAAAAACCAAGCACGCAAACATTGGCAGTCCTACCAGAATCTGTTTTCGAAAACGTCATGGAACAGCTCATTAACTTCTTCGTGTATCTGAGTACATTGCCGAAAACCTTAACAAAAGCAGGCACACATCCATGCTTCTTCTGGATTGTGAGCAAGCCTTTGGCAGAGTCTGGCATGACGGTCCAATTTATAAACTCATCAAGTAAAACTTTTCTCACTATCTCGTCGCCCTGATCAAATCCTTCCTCTCGAACAAGAGCTTTAGGGCTAGAGTTGGAAAATCCTTATCGGATCCCGAACTTATTACCTGCGGTGTCCCCCCCGGTTCCAAACTTTCTCCTTCCCTTTGTAACGTGTTTTTTCAAGACATTCCTGTTGATGATAATGTTCTCACGGCTCAATACGCTGATGATGTCGGTTTCCTAGATACATCCAAGGTCATCAGTCACTGCTCGTCACGTCTAAACAAATTTATTCCCATCGTCCTTGAATGGTACCACAGATGGAGATTCAAAATAAACAAATCTGAAGCTGTATTTTTCTAACGTCGCCGGCGAAATCCCCTTTAACTCTTTGCTTACTCTTTTTTCATTAAATGGAGTCTCTCGGCAAAATATCTCGACGTCATTTTTGACAAACGACTCACTTGGTCCAAACGAATCCAAGCCATCCTTAATAAGGCCAACGGAGCCTTTGCCTCACTTAAACCATTCTTCAATAACCCTGTAGTTTCTTGAGCCACCAAAACTCGTGCCTTCAACGCCATAATTAGGAGCATCTGCACCAACGCAATTCCTGTCTGGGGCTCTGCAACCCCAAATAGTCTCTCCAAACTTGAAGGCACCTATATGCGCCTTCTCCGTTCCGCTTTAAATATTCCTTGCTTCATCCGCAACAAGCAAATTCTTGCGGAATTCAACCTCCCATCCATCACCAATGCCATTCACACATAGTCTGCGAAACTTCGTCTCTCAGTGGTTAATCACCCAAACGCATGCATCAACTCACTTGCAAGTTAGGCAAGTAAAACATTCCACCGCTTTAGAAGGCCCTGCCTTATCGTCTCCCAGCAGTAATTGAATCATCCGTCTCTCTTATTTTCCATGTTTCGCTCCATGCGCGAGTGTCCTCACAGTATAACTGTCTTGGACCACCAATTTCGAAGTCCTTATTTTCTTTCTTGGTTCATAACCTGTTAGGTTGGTAACCAGTTGCGAAGAGGTTTTAGTCGGTAGGCGCGCATAGCGAATCCGACACTACCCTCTTTTCCAGGGTGTCTTTTGGAGATTTTCCCTCCTTGACCTCTTCAAAAAAAAAAAAGAAAAAGAAAATTCGAACGAGCCCAACCTAACCTCAGCCTTCGAAGTATCTTCACTCATTAACATCTTATGGCAGTTTTGATGACAGTTTTGTGAGCAGCGGCGACTATAGCATTGTTAAAAAAGTTCAAAATAAATTGATGAGAGGAATTTTACAAAACTGTGAGTCCACCCTAGGGATTCACCTGTGTCGCCACATTACTATTTCTTCCAAAATGGTAACTGTTTCTCATGTGCTTGTCTACATTCAAACCTTTCTCTTAACTCCTCGTTTCAAACTATTTGTATTGTGCTTAAATACCTGCATACCATTTTTGGGGGGTAAGATTGTGTTTCGAGTCTCCAACAGAATTCGATTCGGCGGTTCATTGCACTCGACACAAATTCTTCAGCTGTCAACCTAAGAGTGAATTCGAAGTAGAATTATCAGTTTCCCCCCTTTTTTTTAATCGGCTCTGTTTATTGTAAATATTTAACCGTTTGAGCATTTTTCAAATTTATTCTGCGAGGTTTACAGAATATTCTATGAGAATATCACTTCACACAAACCAGACCACAGCGTGCAATGAGCCCAGTAATATTGCGATTCTGGCAAAGTTCGACTTGATGTAAAATTGTTACATAATATTTCTGTAATACGAAAAGTTAAGGAAATCCATCTACAAATCTAGGAGAACAAATATCTCTGCGATTTGATTGATTGGTTACACATTGTTTCTTAGATAGAATTGAACTAGAAAAAAAAGTTGTATTTCCACGTGTGTAACTGCATAATAAAACCAGTTGCTTCCATTAAGCTAAGGGATGATTACAAAAAGAACAAGATATTTTTCTTGGATAGGACTGTACGTATTTGCGGCGCCCTTTGAATTCCAAACAGACGAATCTTTTGGCTCACTCTACTTATTATAGTATAAGGAGGACATTTGCTTTTATCCAGAGATGCGCTCTCTAGCAGAGATGTGAATGAGTCGATTTAAATTGAATCTAATCCGATTCGACTCAGCTCAGAATTTAGTCGAATAAAACTAGGTTCGACTCAGTGCGTAGGTCGAATTTCCAACCCCGACTCAAGCGCTGAGTTATGAGTCAAATTTTCGACACCGCAGCAAGTTTCAATTGAGTCGGATTGTTCAAAACCAACTCCAGTTGAGGTTACGTGTAGCATTACATATTTTTTTACTTTTGTATCGAAGTACTTCATTGGAAACAGTATTTATAGGCCTAGGTGTCGCAAAGATTCATTTAGCGCCCTCGGTTTATAAAGTTGCTGACGCACTGTTAGACTGTAGCGCTTTTTCGGCCGCTAGGTGATTCACATTATCGCATAATTCTTTACATCAAGTGCCAATTGGGACAAAACAAACTATAAAAATGAACGCGAATTTCATTCCAAACTCCGACAGTGACAAAGAGGATATTTCTCAAGATATCCTTGATGCAGCTAACGCTTTTTCGAGTAATTATTAGGAATTGGTATGTGATAGTGAGTGGACTCCATCCTAATCCCCTTTTTACCAGCAGGGTTTCGCCCCTGCGCGCCTGGATCCTCTCGCGGATTTTTGGAGATTCACACTCAAATCCCAGGGGTGAAAAAAGATCATCTGCGAGACTCGGCTCTTGAGCAGCTCTTTCCACATCTGTGAAGTTGCAATACTTGCCAGAGTCCCGGCTCGTATTGCAAATAACTATTGTTGAGAGCTACATAACTTACGGAATGCAGCAGTATATCAAAATTAAATTTATGTAATAATTATCAAGAGATGGTGCTCTGTCGACCAGGGGAAATCAATTCAGCGAGGTGGGACTTTGTAGATTACTGGATCGGAATCTTTTTACGTAATTCGAGAATGGTGTCCTTGCCATTTTCCTGCGCGGCACATCCCTTTTAAACAAACCTCAAACGTCAGACGTAAGCTAACGAGGAAGCTTGAATACCATACTCTAATTACATAAGATATCGTGTGCAATGGCCGCGCAGTTTTTTACGACCAATGTGCACAATATACTATTATTAGCGAGGTTTCGGCAATGTATTGGTTGCCCTCATCAATAAAAAATGAGTATTTCGAGCCTAGAATATGGAAATATACTCAATAAGCATGGTAAAATCTATGATAGAAGTGTAAAAAAATTGAGCTTTGTATGTTCCAGTAAAAGGAGAATATATCTAAATGGTACATTAGAATTTAAGTTACTATATACACTTCTTGAGTTACTTATTGTGTTGTGTGAAATAAAAGATTAGAACATTGATTTGAAGAATATCCTTGAACGTCCTCTTCTAAATTTAATTCACAGTGGCATAGATAACCACGCCAGGGCACATGGACACGCTTCCCCCTTCGGGGAAAATGACGCCAGTCTCCTTGACGTCAAGTGAAAGGAAAGTGGAGGGAAAGTACTCTTCCCTGTGACATACCTGTCCCGCAGATTCTGGGGTCACCCCCAGGGCAAGCGAAGACTTGCCCTCTCCAAATTTCAGCAAGGTCTCGGACAGGCCCATCGCGACAGATCCAATGAAAGACCTTCCCTTCCTGAGCCGAACTGGAAATACGGTATCTATCCAGCTCTTATGCTCGGCTGAGAATTCCAGGCGCTCCTCTGTCAGTTTCTCAAAGAGCTTGCACAGTATTCAAGTGAGGGGATCGGGTCAAAATCCCTTTCTCCTCGACTCCGGGATGAATTGAACCAGACGAGATGACTTGAGGTAAATGCTACTGAAAAGTTCAGCAAGAAACCGCAAAGCAGATTCAATTCCTACTATGAGAAGACATGGTTTAGGGGATAGGTTCCATTCAAATAGCGCACAGGCTCAACGTTAAAGGGCGGAATATTAGGACGGATCGACGCAAAAAACCCTTGACCTCTGCGTCCACAGCTCTGAATTCGGCCTTCATCTCACGAGTTTGATTGGCGAGGTCCCTCTTCCTGGCCATACGTCTCCTGGTCTATGCCTCATCGCACTCACGATTCCACCAAAGCAGCCCCCCCCCCCTCCTGTAAACCACCCTGAAGATGCTCGGAGAGCGAGATTAGCCTCCAAAGCTCCGAGTATACCCTCCACAACACTCGTAAACCTTCTCCTGCGCATTTGAAGAATGGATCAGTCGAAAGATTTGACAACATAGCGGTTAGATCGCGAGCGGGCAGAGTTGAGGGATGAACCCAGCCTACAGAAAACTGGAAAGCGGTCAGACTGGTAGGTGTCATCACCCATTTCGGCTGTTGATATCGGCACAAGAGCGGTTACACAAAGAATGAAATCAAGGTTGTTAGCTAAGTAACATAACATGGAACAAAGCTTCAGTAGTTGTTCGTTCGTTGACCGCACTGTTTGCATTCCAGTTGATGAGCTTGATTTGCTTGCTTCTGGGATCCATTTTTCCTGAACAGGACACTTCCAGGAAGCTAGGAGGCTGTCTGTACGCAAAGAGCTTAGGGAGAGATAAAAAATAAACAAAACAAAAAATAAATATGAAGAATAAGTCGACCATTAGGTTTAAAAGACAGTTTCTAATCTCTCCGATTGCCGAGAAAAAAAACAGAAAGAAAACAATTAAATGCAGGGCGAGAAACCGCAATGCCAAAAACGACAAACTTAAAAAGTGGTTTATAACAGGATTAGGGGCAGGAAGGTCATAATATTCGGGTTCTGGAAAATAAAATAAAAATACTACCAATAATAACCCGTTTGGAATAAAAGGAAAAGGAGAAAAGGAAAACTGAAATGGGAACAAAAGGAAAATCAGGACAAACAAAATAAAAAACGAAAGGAAATGCCAACAAAAGAGAAAAAAATCAATTGAGTGTAAAATGAAACAAAATGAAAAAAAAGATAAAAACAAAAGAGAAATGCCAAACAGAAAAACTAGTTTGAAGTAAGAAATAAAGAGGAAATAAAAATTGAAAAACATAAATTAAAAATAAAAAACATAGGATAAATTTCAATGAAGTAAGAAATAGAGTGAAAATAAAAATGAAATTAAAAACATAGGAAAAATGACAACAAAAAAGAGATAAAAACCGTTTGGAGCAAACAAAATAAAAATTAATAGGAAAAAGAATGAGAATAAAATAGACAAATAAAGAAGACTGCTGAAATGTCACTGGAGACTAAACAACAGTCAGAATATCCTCCCATTCAAAACCCAAACTACGCTGAAAATACGTTATGAATAATTTTTCCATAAACAATTATTTAAACAAATTTTGCTTATTTATAACTTCTAGGCCTCCGATCACAGTGAAAATTTAACACAATGTAATATGGACACTTTATCCCGTTCTCAAAAAAAAAAAAAAAAAAAAAAAAAAAAAAATGGACATTCCAACGTGTTTTTCGAAGACCCAAAACCCAAATTTTTACAAAAAAACGATTAAACCAGAACTCAGAAGAGTATGAGTACAAACAAATAAGTGTAAACAGACGCGTGTGTAGCGTAAGCCTCATGCGCCGAGCGCGCCGTTCGAGGTGAGAATAATTACGCGGCGCCCGCGACAAAAACTTTTTTTAAATACTGTCAGAGTGAAAATTACCTTTTTTTTTTGAGAACGGGATAAAGTGTTCATACTACATTGTGTAAAATTTTCACTGCGATCGAAGGCCTACAAGTTATAAATAATCGAATTTGTTTGAATAATTGTTTATGGAAAAAAATGTTTATGAAAAATTTCATTCGATTACTGCGAACGAGTCGTAAGTTATTAATTTTTCTATTAAAAGTTGCAAAAATTATTATTATCAAAAATAATGAAAACGGTGCGGTTTTTTGAAAAACGGTTCAAAGTATTTTTTTGTCATGCAATTATGTACAGATTTTTCCAATTGTTGTCACTTTTCAAAAAATCACAAAAATTTCATGGGCACAGTTGACGTGGCCTAACTCATTTGTTAAAATAAACTTCGCACTACTTTCCATTGAACTATTATTGAATTAATTGTAAGCTCGTTTTGATGGAAACACGATTTCATCATTTCGATGAATTAAAAAACTGTCTTCACTTGCAAAACACGCTAACTGACTAAATGAGTAACCGCGCAAACAACCGGTACACTGCTTTCAGGATTCAAGGTATTATTTTGGAGATTCTTGTGTTCATTGATCATTATTTCTGAAATCTGAATTATAAAAATCAAGTCATCTGGAACAGGCTTGAAATCAAAGGTAAAATTGTAAAGTACATAAAGTTTATCTAATCGATTGAAGTTCCGATTTATCATTAGATTTCCCGAAAGCAATGCCGAAGGTATATGGTAATTCACTTTATTCAAGAATAATGAATTACAACATTTCACTGCGTCCAACGTAGGGCGAAGCAAAAATGGAGGGTTCCTTGAAAAATTGTGGAAAATATATTATTTTCTAAAAATGATGAAAGTACAAGTCTAAGAGTACGGATTTCAACACGATTCTCGTACGCTGGAAAAACACATTTACGAATATTTTCACCAAGAAATCGAAAAATTGATGTTTATGGATGATCAAATTCCTCTGGGACAAGAATCCAAGAGAAAAATCCACAACAAGAGTGAATATTCACTTGAATAATAATAATAATAAAATATATGAATTGAATATTCAGTATCCATATGCTACGTTACGTCATTGCTTTTGTTCGCGAAGATCGAGTACGGGTAACGCGTTTCCTCAGTAACCTTAAAGCCTACCTACCACCAAGTGACATATTTCCCATACCTTGCCTATCTCTATGTCATCGACCGTATCGTCTTCACGCCCTCCCGCCCCCCGCCCCCCCCCCCCCCCGCCGTCAGCTGCTTATCGTCCA
>WSXT02113624.1:0-25306 GCA_011762715.2 Neuroterus valhalla
TATGTATGTATGTATGTATGTATGTAAGTATGTATGTATGTATGTATGTATGTATGTATGTATGTATGTATGTATGTGTGTGTATGTATTTGTATGTAGATATGTATGTATATGAGGACGATAACTTTCGAAAAAACTGATCGATTTGATTGGCCGTTAGTACACTCTTTCAGTGTCAGAAACTGAAGGTCAATTTGGTAAGCCAGCTATTTTGGGGGAAAAAATTCAGAAAGGTAGAGTATTTTGAAAATTGTCGAGACCATTTTTTTCAAGACTCGAAAATTGCAATCACAGCTTCCTGTAGTAAATAATAAGTGAAACAATTTATCCCAAGGATGTTTCTTAATGCAAACAAAATTTTCAAGTTATGTCATTTTCAAAATTTAAAAATATAAACAAAAATGAGAATTTTTAGCCAAACAACGACAGATATGAAAAAAAGGTACAGAAGAAAAAAAATTTATTTTTGGAAGTTTCATTTTTTGGTCAAACTATTCAAGGAACGGGAAAATATAAATGAACAAAAAATATGCAACCAAAGAAACGCCACAAATTTTGTCAACTTTACTATTTGATAGGACAATTAGTTCTTGCTTTTTTAAAAAATACCATATTAAAAAGGAAAAAATTGAACTTTTGGGCATGGATCACAAGTTCAGGAAAAAAAAATTGGACACAAGTTCCCGATAAAGATCGATAAATTTGTAATGATTTTTCCGATTGGCCACATAGTTTTTGTTTCAGTCACATTAAATAAAATAAAACATGAAAGAATTTGATTTCTAGAAAAAGTACAGAACCTCTGTAGTCGAAATTTCGCTATCGAATTTCAAAAGATCTGTATGTAAATGTAGGGAAGCACAAAGACCAAGCGCTCAAACTTGGGAGCAAAGTGAGCCGACATGAGAATATGAATCGTGACACTAAATTATATGATATGGGCTGGAAATTCAGTATTTATTGTGTAAAAGGCATCTTGCTTAGTGAGAATTGAGCTTTTTAATTTCAAATTTATCTGTCTTCGGAAAAATGCACTTATTGGCTTGGAAATTCAATAATTTATCCGAAAATGCAACTGTTCTTGGTTGAATTCTAATACCTTCTGTTCGTAAATTTAATCATTCGCTTAATAAGCCATCAATGAAGTTTATTGATGGAACAGAATCGGAAATTTTGATTAAAACACATCCATCTTTGTTATAAGTTTAAGGACTTCGTTGAGTGATTATTTTTCAAGGATTTACCTTCCATTGAGGGCATTGCACAAACCGACTCTGGAATCTTTGTGGCGACGCCAATGTATTTTCACAGAAGACCCTACGTCTGCGCGGATGGTGGCAGATAAATTTTAATTTCACATCAGGAATCTGATGATTATGCACAACTACGGCATTTAAGAAACAATCGCAGGCGAGACATCCAATTCTAAAACTCCGAACTATAACTCCATAGAAAGAATTTCGCGATTGATAACGCACAAAGCTGTAGTTTGGGGCCAAAGTTCAACAACACCATCCGAAAATTATGAAAGTTTGACATTTAGAGCTCACACGATACCGCGGGAAAGACGATGATACATGAAACTATTGCCGGTAAAGTAGTGCTCGGAAAGAATAAATAGTCAAGAAAATATAAAATTTAATTTTTTCTGCATAAACAAATATTTCAATTGTTTTTCCAGATACTTTTTTTCAATCTATTGTAGTTTATAACAAAAAAGAATAAATTTATAGTTTCTAGTAAATGGAAACTTCCGGAAATTTAGAACTCTAGAAAATATATAAATTCGTTTTTCCATTTGATCTTCCTCAAGTTTGAAAAAAAAATAATTACAACTTATCAATCTATAAATAAATAAATTCAGTACTTTTTAATTTTTTCAATCTTCAATATAAATAGACATTCAATTCGGCCAGGTTTAGAATTGCTTTGCACATTTATTTATAATTTTTGGAAAAATATTTATGAAAATGGCTGATTTATAAATAAATTAGTTCTCGCAATAAATAAATTGGATAATTAATTTGTTGCTCGATAAATGAATATTGAAATAGTTTTTCCACGTAATTTGTAGTTTTGCAGATTTTACAAAAAATTTTTATAATTTGTTTCCATCAGATTAGCAAAAACTGATTTGCAACTTATCAATTTATGAATAAGCAAATGCAACCATTTTTCAATTTTCCATTCAAATTAATTTTCTATAAAATTCGGTCAGGTTTACAATTTTTTTGCAGATTTATTTATAATTTGGAAAAAAATATTTCTAAGTTTACGAAATTTGTAGTATATGTATTTTCCTAAAAGTGAAATAAACCTACAAATACGGCACTGATATGCGGCACGTGCCGGAGCTTCTCATTAGAGGTCTTTTGCTCTCGTCGCCATCGATGAAAAAATGAAATTGTTTATAACTAAAAAGAACTTTATAATTCATTGCAAATGGAAACCAAGATCGGAGTTTTCAATTTTTATTAATTTATGAATTTATGAACTTTCATTAATTTTTATGAATTTGCACCATATCTATTTACAAATAAACGAATTCAATACTTTATACATTTTTTCAATCTTAAATATAAATAAATTTGCAATTTGGCCAAGTTTGGAATTTGTTTGCAAACTTAATAATTATTTTTGAAAAAGTGTTTCGAAAGTCAGCTGATTTATAAATAAGGTAACCCTCGCAATAAATAAATATTGAAATTTTTTTACAGGTGATTTTCGATCCTCCAAAGTTTACAATAATCTGGTCAACTTTGTATTTTTTTCGAAAATTCATTTATAATTTTGTAAAAAATGTTTCTAAAATGTGGGAATTTTCAATAAAAGTTGTCGAGCCATCACTCGAGTTTACGCTCGTTGTTTGGGCCCTAGAAATAAAATTGACCATGAGTAATGGTACCGCTCTGGAAATCCTGAGTCGCAGCACGCGCCTTGGTACAATTTCGGGTAATTTAGTTCTCCCTATAAATTGATAAGTTACAAATTATTTTTTGCTAATCTGATGGAAACAAATTATTGAAATTTTTAATAAGGTCTGCGAAACTAAAAATTACGTGGAAAAACTATTTCAATATTCATTTATCGAGAAACAAATCATCCATCCCATTTATTTATTACGAGAACTAATTTATTTATAAATCAGCCATTTTCAGAAATATTTTTCCAACAATTATAAATAAATGTGCAAAGCAATTCTAAACCTGGCCGAATTGCATGTTTATTTATATTGAAGATTGAAAACATTTATAAAGTACTGAATTTATTTAGTTATAGGTTGATAAGTTGTAAATATTTTTTTTTAAACTTGAGGAAGAATAAATGGAAAAACGAATTTATATTTTTGCTTGAGTTTCAGATTTCCGAAAGTTTCCATTTACTAAAAACTATAAATTTATTCTTTTTTGTTATAAACTATGAAAATTTTTTAAAAAGTATCTGGAAACACATTTGCAATATTTGTTTATGCAGAAATGATTCAATTTTATATTTTCTTCACTACTTATTCATTGCAAGCACTACTTTACCGGAAATAGTTTCATGTATCATCGTCTTTCATGCGGTATCGTGTGAGTATGCGAGTTATAAAAATTTCCGTTTGGTAACGTGTCGTTCATGGCGCTGCAGTGAATGTCTGACGCTCTAAATGTCAAACTTTCATAATTTCCGGATTTTGTTGTTGAAGTTTGGCCCCAAACTACGGCTTTGTGCGTTACCAATCGCAAAATTCTTTTTTAAGGACTTATAGTTGGGAGTTTTAGAATTTGATGTCTTGCCCGCGAATGTTTCATAAATGCCTTAGCTGTGCCTGATCATCAAATTCCTGGCGTAAAATTGACATTTATCTGCCATCACCCGTGCAGATGTATGGTCTGCTGGGAAAATACATTGGCGTATAAGTAGAGCGAACGAAAAAATTCCAGAGTCGGTTTGTGCAATGCCTTTCAAGAACTTCACTGTCTTATTGAGGACGCGTTTTTATTCGTACGATTTTTATTCATTCCATTCTTCGGGAAATTAATGTATTTCGTCTAGATCGTTTGAAGTGAGATATATTTTGAAGACACTGTTATGAGTTGCTTACCAAAAAGTCGATTTCGAACCAAATTAATGCATTTTCAATTTGAAAGAATTGATTCACAACAGGAACATAACATTCGGATTTCCAAGTCACAGAAGGAAAAAATTTGAAATGCATGAATATGAATTTACGACAAAAAGGTTAATAAGTACCATAAAGGGAACTTGTTTTTAGACATATTAGAACTCAGGACACAAAAAGACTTATTCCTAGCAGAACAGCTGCATTTTTTGAAACAAAAAAGAAATTATTTTCACAACAATTGAATTTAAAACCCTGGAAGATCCAAAAAGACAAATCTGTAACCTTCAGATATTAAGAAGATAAATTCCAGTACCGAATCTATTGAACCGTCTTGAGGTATTACTCAGCATCGCAAATAATGATAAGCAGTCTGTTCGTAACAATAATATAAATAAGATAGGTAAATCTTGCATTAAGGCTCTTGCAAAGTTCATAAATCAATTATTCAAAATCAACCCTTGATACAAAAAAAACTACGCTTGAAAATGGATATGCTCCAAAACGGGTAGGTCAGCGCATGAGAAGTTGAAGCTTTTTTGAACCTCTTTTTAACCCCTAAAATCGTTATCCATAAAACATCCCTTGATACTAGAAAGTACCCTTAAAAATAAACACCCACCAAACAAAAAAGTGAGCTCATCAGAATTCGGGTCTATTCCAGGGCCGACACCCCCTTAATCGATTTCTGAGAAACAATCCTTAACACAAAAGACTGCCCTCTAAGACAAATGTGCTTACGCAACGAAAAAGTGAGCATAAGGCTTTCTCAGATATTTTTCAAGACAAACCGATATCTTTCGGGGAAGCAGATTTGAATTAATACCAAACAACACATTGACCTCCAGAAGCTCTAGAGTGCGATAACTTACGATGCAACCCACATTTTTCTCCGAACTTAGCCAAACACCGAACATGAGGCATTTGTTTAAAGTTCGAAAATCGTGTGAAAGAGAAGCCTTAATCACTGTTTAAAACACAGTGATGCACTGAGAAGCCTCACTTTAAAGATTGCAAGTCAGGGCAAATATAATCATCCTCTTCCAAAAGAATTCAGCCAAATGCTGTATTTTGAGCAACAAGCTCATCAAGACAATTTGTTCTGAATCCCCCGGATAGTACTGAACCAAGAAACCTAATCTTGTCTAAATGTTTTGTTCAAATTCTTAAAGCGTAAACCAATTCTGCGTTCACAAATAACCAAGTTAACCCTTCAACGAAAAAATCACGAATCTAACCCGAACGTCCAGAGCTGAGAGAAACAACTACTATAGCTTTTGCAAGTAAAACTTTACTAGCCTTCATCGGAATCGATGCCACAGGATGTAATTGGATAACTGGAGAACGATGTGAGCGTACTTACATTGGCAAAATCTGCACTTATCGCAGATGTTTTTTTATCTCTGTCCCATTTCTTTTAAAATGTAATAATGAATAGTGTTTCGATTGACACTAAACGCATGAGTACGAGCTTCTCCAATCAGTCATACCATCTTCACCTGTAGGATAAACCAAACAAAGCTTTTTAGATTTCACAAAATTGGAATCGCTCTTCTACAGATTGTTCCTTAATTTTTGGACACAAAATAAAATTATGCTCAGCCATACAGGAAGGGCAGCTGTTTTCATTGAGAAAAACAGTAGATCTTACAATAATATATTTGGACTTTGACTCATCTTCCTTTAGAATCGTTTCTAATGCTCGAATCCGTGTATCTCAAAATGTGGGGTTCTTAGAGAATGCGGATATTCTGTTGAATTGCCTGACTGTAATTTCCAAGCCTCCAATGCTCTAACAGAACCGATTTTTTATATTTGGAAGTACAGAAAACGAGAATGTTTATAACTTATTCTCAACCGATCCCATGCTAATTCGAAAATGTTTGCTGTGAACGGTATATTTTTCACGAGAGAAAGGGCTTCTCCATCAACCGCCGATTTTGCTTAATCTCTTGGCTTACCTAAAAATTTCGGAAGCGTGGTCTCTGGTAACGATGCCATCGTTTGTTGTGGAGCACCGACAAGATTTCCAGTATTTCTTGAACATCTGATGTTGCTCGTGGGCGATTCTCTTCCTAGAGAATCTTCAATTGTATTAAAACTACGCCTATCATCTCAGAAACATCTTCTTGGCAGCTGCATATTCTTCTTTCACGGAATATTCATCTTCTTCATTAGCCAATTTGTGAGGCCATTCCTGAACGATTCTACAGCATTTTTGAATTGAATCTTCGATAACCTAGGCGTTTTATAATGTCGAGTCAAAGTTTGAAAAGTTATTCCTTTGTTGCTATATAAGACTTTCAAGTTGTCGACCTGGGTCTTGCTGTTCTTTCGAATTGTTATCAGCCATCGTAAATTCTCAATGAATGAAAATAAACTTCGGAAATTCACAGTTAAAGATGAACAAAAAGAGAAAGTCTCGAAAGCAATCAATTTTTCAAAGTTAACTATAAAAGAAGCACTCAGCGATTGCACAGCACTGCGTCACATTTGAAACTACTCAGCACTAAAACGACTGACCACGTTGACAAGTCCCAGTAACCGTGCGTATTTCTCAGAAATCATCATCAGTCATTTGCAAACTACAAAAACAAGGTTTGTGATCTTTTCGCTTCTCAAACACTGTTACACTGCCTATGGCAGCATTCTTAGCTTCATCCTTTTTTCTTTAAGGTTCCGTGCAGATTTCGAGTGCGCAACTTTGTAAGCTTGTTTTAGAGGTTGAAGCATATTCCAAATTTGCACAAGGTTTGCAATTTTTGTCACAGATTCATTTATTCTTCTCATTCTAGACGGAATTCGTTGCTTGCTGGTCATCATAGAAGGTTGCAAATTTCTATAGTTAGCATTCAAGTGATTTCTCAACATATGGCATTAAGAAACGAATGTTTCTAATAATGTTAATCCGCAGTCTTCTTTAAATGGCCCATGAAGTAGATCGTGCGCCATCCATTCTATCATGGGATTTTGTGTAGGTATCGTTCTTACTCGAAGACGAATTATTTTGGCAAGTTTGGCAAAAAAATTGTCTAGGGTATGTCCGTTTTCTCACTGGTTTTGAAAAATTTGGCTTGATTTCTATTTTATCAAAAGCTGCTGAAGTGAAATTTTGTTCAGGTTTCTTCATGAACCCGAAAATTGTACCCCCTCTACTTTGATAAATAATTATTAGAATGAATTAACTTCATATGCGAGGAGTACTATCTAAAAGGACGGCAAACGAGCTTATTTTAAGCCCGATCGGACGTCTTTCATTCTTGGGGTAGGTTTACTCCAGAAATTAGGCTCCTATACACTCCTATAGGCGAAAAACCAGAGAACCCTGAATTTCGTTCAGTTTGAGTTCCTGAACAAGGAATGGTTTTCCTCCGAACCTTCTCTCAGAATCATTTATTGCGAAATCGTCCAAATTTTTTCGTCAAAAACAATTCTACGATCAGTTTTTAATGATCTCACGTAAATGTTTCTCCAGGGTCGGACGAGACGTCGCAATTTGTGTGAATATTCTTAAGCTGATAAAAATCTTGTCTTTTGTCCTTCATTACCAAGTACACATTTACGAAATTGTTTTTCACATGCTTCAGTCTTGTAAAAAAATCTCAATACAAATCGAACTGTTAGTACCAAACATAACTGATAAACTCTGAAACATGACATTGTGCGCCTTGGAAGCAGGAAAATATTTTGAAAAGGAATTAGTTTCATAATTGTCTTGCGGATCAAAAAAATAAAGGATAACAAAACAAAAATCTTATGATACGAGAATAGAAAATCATTCGCTTTCACTCATTTTATTGAAGAAATGGAATCGTATCGCCTTTTGAAGGAAATCATTACAGAAATGATGGAAATAATATTTGTTTTTCCGTGAGCAACCACAGAGTCAAGGACTCTGAATCGATTACGGTTTATTTTAAGGAACATTCTCAACTAAATTCCTAAGAAAATCGTTGAGCCAACTCTTTTTTTCCTTCGTAAAAAAACTCCTGCATGAACGAATAAAATTTGGAAAATGATCATTGCTTCAAATTTGAACCGGAAATCGCACAGTGAGATCTACAGTCTGAGAAATTGATTACCAAAAAAATTACTGAAAAAATTACGAGTTTACAACAAAATACATTAATTTTTAACTGGAAACCAATAAACACCCAAATAATAAAAGATGGAGTAGATTTCTGGTGGACAAAATAAATTCTCTGATATAATAATAATAATAATAATTATTATTATTATTATAAAAATAACAATCCAGTTGGTAGCTCTGCGAAAGCATCCAGAAGTGACGCAATCAGTTACCTTTAACAAACTCTGCTGCTGTGTAATGACAGCATCATAACGAGACGAACTCTATGTCACACTAATAACTTAATTGTGTGCCTGTAAAAGATCTGCCCAACAAATTTCGAACTTTGTTTTTATATTCTTTAATTATTCACATCTTGATTTTATCAGACACCTTACTTAGTCCGTCGCTGGTGATTACACACCGATTAATATAACCCGAGTTCAATTTTCGACGAATAATAATAACCCTACCGATGGTGATCTCGCGTTGTCGTCACGGTAGGGCTTGAGCTTTCCTTCAATGACTTTGATAGCTACATTGGCCGTAGCATTGCTACTGATAGGGTGACCCATGACAAACAGCCAAAAAACAAGGAGGGAGGGGACTAGGAGGAACATCAAAAAACGCAATCAAGATGGAGAATTTTATGAAAATATTGAAACGCTGGTCGCTCCCGAGGATCGTCGGCGCACCCCTGTAGCCACCACCGAGGGCCAGACAATGCGGGACGGTGGTCATGGCGAGCTGCGTGATGTTCAGGCAGATATCGCCAATCAACGATTTGGCCAGCAAGAACATCTGCGGAACGCAGGAAACGGGGGAACATCGGCTGTGCCTGATGAGGATGCTTCGGCTAGCTCAAGCTATTTGCAGCCAACCACCTCATCAGGAATACCGTGGGAGAGCATCATATGGACAACCGAAATGATGTTAACAGAGCGCGAAATTTGAGACCAAGCGCCAAAAGGGGTTCAATTTGAGGACGAAATTCGCAAAGAATTATCCCCGAATGCAAATAGTTTTAGTGAAGTATCTCATCACAAAGGTCAAAGCATCCGCAATAATCTTCTAATCTTAAAAGACCGAGCTATGGTTTGATGAAGCTGTGCAAGATCAAGGCAAAACTAATGGAGCAGTACAACACCATCACGCTGTTGATGTTCCTGCACAACTTCTAGATTCTCTAGTACCACCACATCTTCCAGAAGCAGACAGCCCGATTCAACCAGAGGCTGTAGTAGAGATTCAGCGGCCAAGGAAGCGATTAAAATGTACATACAATATGAGCAGAGATGTCATGCGCCTCTATTTCGTGGCTCAGAGTAGTGGGCAGAGTGTGAGAAGAAAGTATCATCGTTTCTTCTTACTTGAGTACCCGCATCTAGTCACAAGGATAGGGGGACAGAATCTAGCAGATCAAAAACGCTCAATACCTGTTAACAGATTACTCTCGGAGGTTAAGATTGCCACTATCCGAATGGAAGCACGACAGCAGCCTCCAAATAACGGAATGCCCATAGGAGATGTGGATAATGAAGACCTTATCAAAGCTGAAGGCATTAGGTGAAGGGATAGGGATAAGGTGCTAGGAATAGTAAAGAATGAGAGCCGGATCCACTTTAAATACATTCAGACATCAATGTTAACGTTGATTTCAACAGTAAAATCCCTGAAAAACTGCAGCACCTCGAAAGGAATTTTGGCCAAGCCTTATTGGAGTTCAGGGATGTAGAACCAACGAGAAGGCATCCTTTACCGAAAATGTTCATCACTAATGATCTGCATCCACTGATAGGACACCTCGACAACAAGGTTTTGCCTTTGCACTTGAATGCAGAACTATCAGTCTTACAGATGCAAACTCTTGCATATTGTGCGGCTGTGGTAGTTGTTTCAACATAAGGTCGCAGAACCTGGCCTACAGATGCAGTCTTTGCTCCACGGCGGAAACAAGATCGGGTCGACTCACTCAATATAAGAGAGGAAACAGAGACAGAAAGCTGATACTCTGTGTTAATGATATCATCTACCCTCGGAACATCGAGATACTGACACCAACGATTCTTTATGAGGTTATTGATTTTCATAGATTTTTAGCTCTAAAGTTCCCCTTTCGGAAGACATGGCCGACTACTGGTCTAGTGTTTGGGGAAAGAATAACAGAAGAAATTTAGTCGCTGCATGATTCCAAGCAAAGAGGGAAAGAGCAAGCGGGAACCCTGTAATGGATCCTACCATCATCACAGACTCAGACGTTACAGCAGTTCTGGGCAGATCCAGTAATTGGAGAACTCCAGGTCCGGACATGGTGCACAACTTCTGGTACAAGCAGCTCACAAGTGTGCACACTGCGTCGACAAAGAGTTTCCAGAAAATCATTGAACATCCGGGTCTAATGCCGAACTCTATGCTCAAAGGAACAACGTATATGTTGTCCAAAAAACCAAATGCCTAAGATCCATCTGAATTTCGACCAATCGCCTGTATCCCAACAATTCATAAGTGCCTCACAGCGGTCGTCCCAAATGAGGTTTCCTAGCACTGTGATGGGAATAACATCCTCACCAAACAACAAAAAGGATGTTGCAAAAACTCGCGGGGCAGCAAGGATGTAGTTACCATTGACGCTGTGGCCATGGCGCAAGCTAGAAAAGATCAAAGAAACTTGCACAAGATCTGCCCACACATCATTGACCTGCTAGGTCGTGTGATGATGCATTGGAAAACAAAAATTAGGTAATTTGATCAATGACTACCAAGGACAACTAGACCAATTCGCAATACAACGGGTATCTTTCGAGGGGACTCCTTCAGTGCATTATGGTTCTGTTGAGCGATAAATCCATTGAGCCAGACACTAAAAAGCATGTCTTATGGATTCAGAAAACATGGTGATAGGGATTGTTATATACTGACCCATCTACTGTATATGGATGACCCTAAATTGAACGCTAGTTTAAATCCGAAACTGCAGCAAGTGATCAGTGTCACTAAACAGTATTCAAATGACATCTACATGGACTTCGGACTAGATAAATGCAGAACAGTGCATTTTCATCGGGGAGAACTGGAAACCGAAGAATTGGGGAACGAGAATAAGAACCGTATAGAGGCAATGGTTGAGGGCGAGTCATATAAGTATCTAGTTATTCTTGAGTCCAAGGGTATATAGCATACGATAGTTACGAAGAGTCTCATGACTGCGTTCACTACAAGACTGATATTGGTTCTTAAAAGTTCTCTTAACTCTGTAAACAAAATCAGGGCTATCAACACCTATGATATTCTGGTTCTCGCGTAATCTTTTGGGCCTAATAAATGGTTAAACACCGACTTTATTAGGATTAACAGAGCTATTCGTGTTGAAATGACTGAGCACCGGATGAATCACAGTAATTCGTCGATTGACAGGATATTTTTGCCACGACATATAGGGTGAAGGTGCCTTGTAGATGTCAAGCAGCTCTGTGTATAGCAAGTTACATAGTTGCGAGAATATTTCATCAGCAAACGGGATGTTGCGCTCTACAATACCATCCGTGAAGCAGATCTCGATGACACCCCCTAAATTTGTCCTCAGCGGAAGCTTTGAATATCAGGGCAGAAACCAGAGGGAAATTGGAAACGCAATGGAGACAAACAGCTATTTTTGGCGAGCACCCTAAAACCGTAAATCAATATGAAGTGGATGAAGAGACATCTGATAATTGGCTGAAAAAGGGTGTCTGGTTTCCAGAGACGCAAGGATTCGTGATAGCGATCCAGGACAGGGTTGTGGGCACCAGAAATTATCGCAAGCATGTACTATATCAAGAAGTCGTTGACCGTTGCCGATTAGCTCCAAAATTAATTTTTGGCGCGAGATTGTATCTAGCAGTTGTCTTTTGCTTATGTTTCGCTTCCAGGATTCTGGTAAGTCCATCATGGCGAATTGTAAGCCTATGGTTGGTTACCATTCCAAAAAGTATATTTTCTGGCATGGCAGAGAAGCCGTTTGTCTGAATGGAAGTGTTTACCACATTTCGGTACTTTAGAGGAAGAAACCTCTTTTTGCATTACGTTCTGCTATCTTATGTGTTCTTTTTGTTTCAGAGACATGTACGCTGGCGATTTCCATGAGTCTTTTACCTCTTTGGTCAAGATAGAAGGCATGCTCCATGGCTGTAACCTTCTTTTCCTTGGGACAGGAGCACCTTTACAAGTCAACGCACTTACAAGCGGCTATGTTAAATAATTCAGAGCAGTACTTTTTGAAGGCGGCGATTTTCTTATCCTTATTACTTTGGGAAATTTTTCTACTCTTCAATGAATTCTTCAACGTATTGTATTTTTTATGAAGATTTGTGAGACATTCTTTAATGCGCTGCTCTGAGACCGTTGGGATAAAAACACATTCCGAAATAACTATTAGTTTGGAAAGGACTTCGTCGGCAATGTCTCCGAACGAAGGCTCCTTGTCTTTTTCTGAAAGATAGCCCTTTTGCCTTCGAACCTCATGACAACATTGCAGAACGTCAGTCCCCGTTGGCAAAACGGAAAGACAAAAATCTTTTGGAGGGCCAAATAAAGGGCACTGCAGAAAGTCTCTCTTTGCGAATTTTGACATGCTGTGGCATACAAACCAAAGAGGGTAGTGCAGGCAGAACCAGAATCTCTACCACCAAAAGAAACAACGACGAGACAATGAGAAGAAGAAACTATAACGACAACGTCAACTAGCACCTGCGAGTGAACGAACATTAGGCGTGATCTGACAGTACGAGCCATTGAAAGGTTCTGACAAGTCTCGACAATGCTTGACCAGCGGGAGGGGGAGTAAAAAATGAGACTGGCGACCGGGAGGGAGGGGGGGGGTCCATCTTTAGTGTAGAGGTGGCACAGACGCTCGTATGCTCGAAGACAGACATGACCCAGCGACCGCACAATTCTTCAAGCGTTTTACTCGAAAATACGCAATTTCGAGCCATTTCCCCATGGGAGCGGGGTGACTTTGGCGACTCGGCACGAACCATCAACTACCCTTTGATGACTTCTCATCCTAGAGTCACCCTTGCAAGGCATTGGTATCGATTTTAAGCCCATTTTTGCAAAACCTTAAATTTTAGTGTTTTTTAGTGAAATTTCGAGATTTCACCTTGGAAGAACAGACCGAAATTATTATGCGATTTCAAAATTTCAAAGTGCGCTGAATTTCGTAATGGACTGGGACACTTTTCCGCACCCAGGCGGTTCCTAGACGCACAATTTTGTTTTTCGCCCCAGCCTAGCAGGCATCATACAACAAATACTTTTCCTAAACCTAGGACTTTTAACAGAACGGATGCCTTTCTACAGATACATCCCAGTTCGTGTTTTGGAGAACGGAGATTACATTTCATGTTGAAATGTTACTATCTAGACGGATCATTATATCCGAGCCAATCGACCAGACATCGTGGTTCATGGAAAAGATAGCGGGAAAGTTTCTATCATCGACATTGCTTGTCCACTCAATCGAAATCTGCAGGCGTCCTATACGACCAAGATCCATAAGTATAGTGAGCTGAGGCATGAAGTAGAGACGATATGGAATAATGTGTAACATGCATCCATTCATCCTATCGTGATATCGGCTGCATGTATCGTGCACAAGATGCACTGAACACACCAATCATTTAATTGTGTGCCTGCCAAAATATCTGCGCCACAAATTTTGATGTTTGTTTTCAAATTTTTCAACTATGAACATCTTGACTTCGTCAGACACCTGACTTGATCCCAAAAACGGTTGCTGCTGTTTGTACCCACTGGGATCTCTTTATAGAAGATTGTTATATACATTCGGAGAATTATGGAGAAAATATTTTTACTTTACCACGTGATATTATTCTTATAAGTAGTAATTTCCTTATTGGTAAGAGGAGTTCTGGGAGTTGAAGCTTACTTCTTCTAAATTTACCTTCTGAGGATGAATATCTAACACTTAGCTTGAGAAAAATTCGTCCATGCTAAAAAATGCTACTAGTTTGTCAAAAATTTGTACTTTTAGATGTCCGAATATTGGGTTGTCAATTCAACTGTTGGATTTAAAACAAATTTGTATGAGGAAAAAAGTAATCTTTTTCTTAAAGAAAAATCTCTCGGTTGAAAATTCATCTTTTTCTGTTCCGAATTCGACTGACATGTTAAACGCTATTACTTGAGGTTGAAAATTCAACTGTTATGGCAAAAATAAAATACGTTTGCGTACATTTGATTCAAATTTCTTGATACTAGAGGTACCGAGTTGAAATGGAAAATTCCTCTTCAAAATAAGTCACATATCACGAAGGAAATAACACAACTCAAATATTACCCTCATGAGTCTATTTCATATGATCTCTAAAAAATTGACAAAGACCTTGAAATATCTTCGCACCACGTGGGAAAATTTTCATTGCGCATTTCGCGCGTGGCTCGCTTCGCTGGCAAGTTTGAGCACGCCTCTCGATCCCGCGCTTCGCGCGTGATAAGGAATAAACTTTGCGCTACGCGCTTGGCCTCTTCCACTCTTTGCACTGTGTGCTAGCTTCTTTTCATAGTATAATGCGTATATAGAGTTGCAAATATTTCAAAACTATAAGAAGCGTTGACTCTAGAATATTATTAGAAATAATAATTCTCGTTTTAATTTTTTATGGATAGAAGTTTCAAATAATTTACTTAAGGCTCTTTCGGCCTTAAGGAACACACTCTCATGACAATACTCGCCCTTGAGATTCATATCTCGCTGAATTTGTCTGACAAATGGGAATTTTCACTGTTTGAAAATCGTTATCACAATATGAATAAAAAGTATACGTCTTATTGTAAAATATTTCAAACAAATTTTGATAACTTTCCTGAGGTAAATAGTTTTGCTTATCAATATTTTTCCTCGTCATCCATAGTTTGGCTGGAAAATGTCAATTTTTATATTCTGTCAAGTGCGTTATAATGATCGAGGCAAAACTAAACGCCTTATCAAAGAATGGGTCTATATATCGATTTTTTGTTTTTCACATCGTTTTTCTGAAAAATGGAATTTTTTATTTTAACAGAATATTTCATGATTCACATGAAAACTATGCATCTAATAAAAAAATGTTCTCAACTCAATCTTTAGCTCTTTTCAGAATTGATATTTTGGTCGCTAGCCTTTTGTTGCTCGGTTAAACCATTTTTATCATCTTTTCCTATTGTTCAATCTAGACCTTTGCATGGCAGAAGCAATATACGTTTGGCTATCGGCTGATTAGTTCGTCTAGCCTGGACGAAGCGATTATAATAATCGAAAGTTTATCTTTTTCATTGAAAGTTTATTCGGATAAAGTTACGAAAAGCGGATACCTCCGATTCCTTTGAAACTCTGTATACCCACGCATTTTGACGCGTTGATCACGAATATGATAGTGAAAATAACCGCAAATTGGATTTTCATAGTGGAACCATGAAAAACCCAAAAAACTATGTTTCTTTACGTTTATCTCGGTAAATAGTGAAAATTTATAATTAAGCTTCTGATAAAACTGTAGGTCCTTTGAAAATACATATGTTATGTTATACATGTTTTTACCCTACGACTGATGGTTTTCGATAAAATAAGGGAAAATGAGGATACGAAGTGCAGAGTGAGGGTGGAGTTCCGGAAAGCGTAAGACTCCGATTCATTTGAAACTCTGTATACTCACGTCTTTTTATTCGCTTTTCACGAGTGTGATAGTGAAAATACCCGTGAATTTGAATTTTATGGTGAAAACCATGAAAACCCCATAAGAACATGTTTCTTCAAATTTATCTCAATGAAAAGTAAAAATTTATAAAAAAGCTTTAGATAAAGTTGTAGATCCTCCGAAAATATATATTTTTTGTTCTGTATGTTTTTATCTGACGACTGGTGGTTTTCGAGGAAATGGACGACAAATATGAAAAATCACAGATATGCTGCAAAATCTCTAGACGTGCGACTTAAATTGTATGAAAAATTCCTGGAAGGCTGGATGGCCGTTAGTTATTGAAAATCGCGGAAATGATGAACCTAGAGAATTCTTGGAAAGGTGAGTACGAACGCGTAGAATGGATGGGAGAAAGATATGTTGCCACGACACCTGAGCGGCAAATGGTTATGATATGCGCCCTACATTATTTCTGAAACAGCCATAGGGGTGCATGCCCTCACACCCTCCACGAGAGTTGGGAAATAGGGAAGATGTGCGACCTACATAATTTCTAAAACCAGTCATAGGAGTGCCTTCACGGCCCTCACGAGACCCGGGAAATGGGGAAGGTGTGTGCCCTACAATATTTCTATGACCAGTCATAGGGGTGCGTGCCTTCACGCCTTCCACGAGACTTGGGAAATGGGGAAGGTGTGTGACCTACATTATTCCTATAACCAGTCATAGGGGTGCCTTCACGCCCCCCACGAGACTTGGGGAATGGGGAAGGTGCGTGACCTACCTTATTTCTATAACCAGTCATAGGGGTGCTTTTCTGACCCCCATTGTACGTTGAAAAGGATATCGCATGTAGGCAACTCTGCACTTCGTACCGTCATTTTTCCCTACTTTCGAGAAAACCGTCAAAAATAAATTGAACTTAAGCTATGTACTTTTTATCGACTCACAATATTTACCTAAAGCTTTTCCATAAATTTTCACTATTCACTAAGATGAACGTAAAGAAACATAATTTTTATGAACATTTTTCATGGTGAACGATTTCATCTCTACGATCCCTCTTACGAATGTGTGACGCGCAGTTCATGATAACAAAAGAGACAGCAGCAAGTATAAATACAGCTGTAAAACATTAGGGAATCCAGTTTTCCACGAATTGTTTTCCTAATCAGTTTTTCTACATTCACGAAGAATGAAGTTTGCTCCACTCTTTTACACCTTATCTGCTTTCTTGGCTCTTTTTGGTGAGTTTACCAATGTATTCATACATACATGAATGAATAGTTTTCTATTGAAAAAAAGTGTGAATTCTATTATTCAAAGAACTCATTGTTCATATGATTTTTATGATAACACAGGGTGAGTATGAATATTATTAAACCTCGAGGTGTTTGTAATAATGAAAGCATTACCCTATTTGTCTCTATCCTATTTAACCAAGGGCAATGGCCAGATACCCACTAGAACAACTGTAACAGTGATTTCTGGTAAGGCACCCTTGAGGTACTGTTAAGATGTTGCCTTTCATGTAAACAGAAAACCTGGGAATCAACATGATTCCACTAAAGATCCCCTTTTGAGTTTCAGTTGAAAAACCGACCCTTTTCATCTGGAATCTTTCTACTTTTTAGGAACCTAATGACATTATGGTTGGGAAGTAATTCTTTTAGGCCTGGAATCATACTCTTATTCGAAAATTTGTCTTCTTAGGCTTCAAATTACCTATTTTCAAGGAAAATCTACAATTTTCGAAAAAAGCTTGCATTATCGGAAATTCATACCTGCGGGATGAAACCTTCACCATTAATAGTAGATGCGTCTTTTTAGCCAGAAATTCAATTTTTTAAATAAGAAGGAGCTGTTTTCCTAGAGATTTGATAATTTTTTTGAAAAGTATTTTCGTGTTCAAAATTTACCTATCCTGTAGAGGAAGATTGGTTTGAAAATCACTCCCTCTCGGTAGAAATTCTTTTTTCTAGTTTGAGATTGGACGTTCAGCAATTCGGTTATAAATAAGCTTCTCTAGATAAGACTTATATTATTGGGTTTAAAATAAACCTTCTTCTAAAAAAAACTTCTGTCTAGGATTTTTCTCCTTTTGGTGTAAACTCGATTGCCTGGATTATTAATCCAACAATTTTGTTGAAAAGCCGTGCTTTTTGGTCAAAATTTATTTATTTGTAGTAGACTTGTCTTTCTGGATTCAAAAATCATATTTCCTGGTGGGACATTCAAGAGCCTGGTTTAATATAGGCTTGTTCTATTGAAAATGAATATTCACGGGTCGAATATACGACTCTTTTGTAGGAAATATGTCTTCTTGGTCGGCATTTCAACTTTCTAGTTTCAAGAGAATTTTTTCAATACTAGAGGTCTTAGTGATAAGGAAAGAGCTAGGGTCATAAATGATTTTAGAAAATAGGTTAAGATGACAAGAAAAGGAAATACTAGCACTAAGGTGGTCGGAATTAGAAATGCTTGATGGTGGAATGGTATGGGATCCGGACAAAGTGAAAGACTGTATGCGAGATTTTTCCAAGAAGCTGCATGACGGTGAAGCCGCGGAACATAACAACAGTGACACGGACACGGGTACGTTAGACGATTCCGATGTAGTTGGCGGAAACAGAATCGGTATCGACGGCATTATTTCCGTAATTTAAAAACTGAAGAATTGTAAGGCTGCCGCTGTAGATGGCATTTCCTCTGAAATGCTTAAGTTCGGTGGCGGAAACATGTTTGTGTGGCTGTGTAAATTTATGAATATGTGTGCTGTGAACAGCAAAGTTCCGAGTGATTGGAGAAAGGTGATTATTGTTCCCATCTACAAGGAAAAGGGCCGTAAAGGTGACTGTAATAATTATAGAGTCACTAGCCTCCTAAGTACTGTGAAAAAAAATATTTACCAAAATACTTATCAATAAAGTCAGTGGAGGAACCAAGACAAGGATCTGAGAAGGTCAATGTGGATTTATGCCAGGGAGATCATGCGCTGATCATATATTTAGCTTGAGACAGATCACGGAAAAAAGCCTGAGAGTAAACAAAAAAGTTTTCTGTGCATGTGTTGATGTGGAAAATGCTTCCGACAAGATGAATGGAGATAAACTTTGGCAGGTCTTAAAAGAAAATGGAGTGACTGTGTGGCTTGTGAAAGCAATACATTTTTTTTAAGACTCGAAAATTGTAAGTACGAAAGAAAAAAATTGTAAATAATTACTGTAGCGAGTCATAAGTGAAACAATTTATACCAATGATGTTTTTTGAAGAAAACGAGATCGTCAGAGTTCTGTCATTTTCAAAATTGAAGAATCTAAAAAAAGATGAGAATTTTTATCCAAACAACGGAAGATATGGAAAAAAAGTATGGAAGAAAAAATGTTTTCTTTTGGGAGCCCTACAAGATGGATTTCACAACTTTTTGAATTTTCTCAAAAAATCAAAAAATCAATCAAAAAGAGATCTCTAAATTTGTAATGATTTTTCCAATTTGACGCATGGTTTTTTGTTTCAATCATATAAAATAAAACGTGGAAGAATTAGATTTCTACAAAAACTACACAACTATGAAAAAAATTGGGCAACAAAACTTCTCTACCGTTTCGGACAAATTTTGATCGAGTGCGCAGCACGAGGCACGAGATGAGAATGTATTGGTTAGAGCCAGAAAAGCTTTAACAAGAGAGAATTCACAATCATCCAATTAAAGTTTTCAACATTTTGCTATCGAATTCCAAAAGTTCTGCATGCAAAATAAGAAAAGTGCAAAGACCGAGCGTGGAGCGCGAAGTGAGTTTATCATCGAGCGCGAAGCGAAAGAGCCAACAGATGCGCGCAAAGCGCGCGATGAGACTGTGCCCACGCAGCGGGCAGATTTTTTTGTTTTTGATTTGTCTCTTCTGTTGATAAATTATCCCCTCGACATGAAAATCATAAAATCTTCGGAAAATTTAATTATCCTGCTGAAGTTTTGAAAGTGAATTTTTTCTTGTTGTATCCGTATACTCATAATTTTTGTTGAAACAGTATCTCCCAACTAAGAGATAAACGATTCTTCTTTCGGTTGAAAATGGATCTGTTCCAGTTTTAGCTTTCTTATTTTTCTCTATCGGAAATAATTATCGCCAATTCATATACCGAAGAATCTTGATGGCAACAAATCACGAGTTTTTTCTAATCTTTGAAGGTAAACAATATTTCCCTCGGCTTGTGTTTTCAAGGCCAAAAACGGCCAACTATGACGTTTTGCTTGAGTTAAGAAGAGCCTATCAATTACTCTTTATGTGCTTTATTTCGTAATATTATTTTACGTCGTTCTTTTTCACATGTTTTGAGAACCTGGTTAAAAGAATTCTTAAACAGCTTATATGAATCGCGACACTTAATGATATGGAATGGTCTAGGAATGCATAATTTATTGTGTGAAAGTCATCTTGGTTGAAAGTTAAAGGACTTCGTTCAGTGATTATTTTTCAACGATTAATCTTCCATTAAAGAACTTCACTATCAATAATAAAAATAAGATAGGTAAACCTTGCAGTACCACTTCGTTTGAAAAATGTCTGCCCCATGCGGAAATTGAGGGCTCATGTTAGGATCATTTAGTACCCAAAAACAAAATTTAGGTTTCTGCAAATGAAAAAAAATGCAGGATACTGCCAGCCTTACGTAAAACCAGCAGTACTATTGTAGAAATATATGCTGCATCAGCTTTGTTCATTTACAAGAATTTAGGGCTGAGTTAGAGATCTTGCAAAGCCCATAAGCCAATTCATAAAAATCAACCCTTGATACAAAAAAAACCATGCTTGAAAATGGGTATGCTTCAAAACGGATAGGTCATCGCATCAGAAATTGAGGACTTTTTAGGGCTCTTTATGAACCCAAAATTCGTTTTCAGAAAACATCCCTCAACACTAAAAAGTACTTTCAGAACAAACATGCTCCAAGCGAAAAAGTGAGCACATCAAAATTCGGAGCTACTTTAGGGCTCTCCGAAATCCGCTTAATCGGTTTCCGAGAAACATTGAAAGCCTACTCTCCAAAAACAATTTGCTTACACAACGAAAAAGTGAGCATATCAGAATGTAGGGCTATCTTAGGGCTCTCCAACACTCCCCAAATCGTTTCCCAAAAAAATCCCTCAACGCTGAAATGCAACCCTGGATCGAAATCGTCAATTTTTAATTAATTAAAATAAACTTTGGAAATTCTCAGCTCGAGAGAAATAAGAGGAGAGAGTCTTGGAATGAATCAATTTTTGTAAAGTTAACTATAACAGTATCACTCAGCGATTGCAAAGCACTGCGTCACATTTGAAACTACGCAGCACTAAAACGACTGACCACGTTGACAAGTTTCAGTAACCGTGCGTATTTCCCAGGAATCGTCACCAGTCTACTACTAAATCTAAAATGCTGACAGATCTTGTCAGGATCAACAGAAATGTTTGGAAGATAAATACTAATAATGAATTCATTGAATCCTTTCAAGGTTATAGACAGGAACGAAAATGCTACTAAGCACTCTGCTTGGCATAATAATAAAAGAAACTTGCTTAATGACCTTATATTTGAACACTTGGTAGAAATAGAAGTACAATTTGTTCCTGAATCACGAAATCGAATGCGAAAACGTTTCGAGACAAAGAAATGAAAATACTGAGAAGGCATATCTTTCTTATGAATAAAAGACGAGCTAACTCTTCTCATCTCTCTGGACGCACGCACGCACGACGCACGCACATACACACACACACACACACAAACATCGTCACATCTCTCGAGACCCCAAATATAAATTCTTCCTAGTGTGTGAGATCTTGGACTGATATATGTTGCCTCTTGTAGCAATAAATAGAATTCCGGAAAACTGTTGTCGTTTTTTTGAGTATCGTGCGATTCGGCGCCACACACTTGAACTTCAAAGTTGATACTTCAATCGAGCAGCCGTTGTTGCGTAATCAAAGAGCATCGACGCGCATGCCACACTTGCCTATGTGTGCGCGGCGAATGGATATGTTTTTTGCCCCAAAGTCTTTCGTGCTTCAGCGTGAACCGTTATTGTTTTTTACAGGGATGAACGCCGTGCACACGCACTGACTATAATCCGTAAACTATAGCTAGTAACGCGCATGAACGACTCAGTCATGTTTTGATTATTGTTGCGTAGGCCCTGCGCGAAACGCTAATGAACAGTGCATATGTAGCATTCAGTGGTGTTTCGCGATGTTTGTCTATCAAACACCAACCATTGGTATTTGACTCCTCAGCATTTCTATTTGTTCTCCTTCTGGTTCGTGCCTTAATGTTAGCTTTTGCGCATGTCAGTTTCTGTTCTTACTTTCTACACATTCTCTACTGTTTCTCAAATAAATTTTTCATGCCCTCTTCCTAATATCACGTCCTCTTCCATTCCTCCTTACCTTCAAATAGCTTCTTCCCCTAACACCGCCTTCATCCAGCCAATTCGGATAAAGGCATTCCATTCTCTGCAATAACAGAGCTGAAATTTCACGAATTCATAAATGTCCTTTCTGTTACAGAGTTAGGACATTGTATGGACCTTTTCGGTTCTGGTAGTAGTCCTGAAAGAAAAATCGCTGCAACTGGTATAAGGATGACTATTCGTTTGACGCAGCCTATATTTACAGGACCAGCAGATAGTCCACAAAAAGTCGAAATACGTCATATGACTAACTATAACTTAGTTCTTGATCGAGAAGGCTTATGGTATGTACAGCTGCATGATCGGACGACTCATCTGGTTCGTGGGCTTTTCAATGCTGCTGGTGATCGGGTAGAGCTAAGTAAAGATCACAGTCCGATAGTTAGACCTTTGGAAAATCCTAAAGCATCAGAATATAAAATAGACAAAGTGGTGATGCCTCATCCACGAGGAGTGAGCAGAGGTTCCGGTGAATAATCCGGTGAATAATCGAGTCAATTCAGGAAAATGTCGAACTATTTGATTTCCAATTTCAACTGTTATTTTGCTGAATAAAGGATTGAATATTACAAAAATTTATTTTATATCTATTTTCGTGATTCCCTTTTTTTCTAAGACAACTTATATGACAGACATTATTAATACATTATTTCGTTATCTGCCGGGGAACAATCCGAATGCTTTTTGACATCCTCATCATTCTTATACGAACTAGTACCACAAGCAGAAATGTAACAAATGAGGTTTCAACTACGATGGCTGATTCTGTATATTCATTCATTGTGCTGTGTGGTAGTAAGACTTGGGCACACAAAGATTTATTATATTCTTATTCTGAATGAAAAAGTATTGATTTTATGTGAAAATTCACTTTCACGGATTTGATTATATCTCCACGTTTTGAGACCCCCTTAGTCAGAAAAAATGATTTTTACGAAGGTGTATGTCTGTATGTAGTCTGTAGTTTGGTGTCTGTAATATGTATATTCGCTAACTTTCGAAATAATTTTCATATTGGATTGTTCTTTGGCAAGATTTTTCAAGGCCGCAAAAGAAAAGAGGAGTTTGGTAACCAGCCATTTATGAACAATGGTTATGGCTTATATTTAGCATGTTTTCATAAGATGTATAGTTTTTGTTTAAATCATGAAAAATGTTACCGAAAATGAAAGATTCCATTTTTCGGCAAAACTGTGCGAGATATGAATAAAATGAAAGTAACAAAAATTATTCACCTTAAAAAAATCTACAAATTTAATGTTGACTATTATTCGGTAAGAGACGGAAAGAAATAATTAAAAGAAAAATTGTTCATCTGAAAAAGTTGTACAAGTTTTACATAGAATTTTTTTCAATAAGGCGTATATTTTCTTATAGATTTACTCAAAAAAGAAAGAAAAATTCAACAGGTTGCACAGAAGTAGAAGTTTTCAGTATATTAGCAATATTTGCAACTTTGTGTATGCATTACACTGTAAACTGAATCAAGCACGTATGAAGCCGAGCGCAAGGTGGAAAACAAAGCGAGCGTGTTGCACGCCATGAGAATGTGCCCGCACAGCGAGCAGCTTTGTTTCGCAATCAATTATGATGTAAAAAAAATACAAATTATTTTCTTTCGAGCTTGAATGGTTAATCCCTTCCCAACTCAATTTTTCGTGTCTCTGTTGTTGAAGGAACTCCTATTTACCACACAAAGTTTTTAAAAGTTCAGAGTGTAAATAGAATCCCTCTCTTACTCAATTTACCAATCCTGTTTTCAATGAAACCGTCTTCCAACTCGAAGTTGTTGCAAGTCCCGAATGTGAATGATTACCCCTTTCGAACTCAATTTCCTTGTCTCTGTTGTTGAAGAAACTCCTATTCAACACAAAGTTGTTAAAAGTTCAGAGTTTCAATAGAATCTCTATGGCCACGTCTCACGACCGTGAGACTACTACGCGCAAGATGATGCATATAAAGAAAAGCTTGTACATCAACTCGTCAGTTCCGCGCTTATGAATCGCCCGCCGTAAAGGCGGACGCGGACTTCTCAATCTTGAATGCTTATAAAACCGAATCATCCTTAGTACTGTTCATATCATCGCGAACGGTAGAGATCCTCTCCTGGCAATGGTCAGGAATCATGAAATGAACGGGGAAGGAGCGTTCCTTTAAAAAGCCGCGGGAAGGCATCTGAAACCCTTAGCCTGGAACTCAACATCAGGAGTGAGGACAGTGCACTACTCCATCAAGATGCCTAACTCCTCGAAGCACAGGTAAAGAAAGCGGAGGCAAAAAACTTCCTGAAACAACATAAAGACAAGGTTATGCACGGAAAATTTTACAAAATTGTGAAAGAACAATCCTTGTGCCACGAGTCAACGCTTGCTTTCCTCAAATCATCTGGTCTTAATTCAGGAACAGAAAGTTTTATTCTCGCTTATCAGGACGGTGTGGTTCCCACCTAAACATATCGTAGAAGCATATTACGTCAATATGTTCCCAGCGATAGGTGCAGGGCATGTCATGAACTCCCTGAGCACCTACGGCATATTTTATCGAATTGCCCTATTCACGCCCTGGCTGACTTCAACATCAAAGACAAGGGAACCGAGGAAAAAGTGGGAAAAATCTCAGAGAACACCTGCAGTGCCATCATCAAGAATATTCGGTCAAATTGATCGTTCTCATCATCGGTGCTCTTGAAAGTGCGACGTCTGCACTGGTTAGTAACCTGAAAGCCATACCGGTGTGCCAGAAATATGCCATGGCACTTGCTCGATGGATGCGAAGAGCAGTCCTACTTAGGCTGCTTCGTGTACTTAAGACGCATGATATATATATATAAATTAAAATTTGGTTAAACAACCACCGCAGGGTCCGCCCGGAAGCAACCGCCACTCTGGAAAATGGCACAAGCTCCCAGTCGAACCGCAGTTAAACACATCTATGGCCACGTCTCACGACCGTGAGATGAGTGACCACATGCACGACAAAATCACAACGACGGGCCGGCGAAACCCT
>WSXT02113625.1:0-11129 GCA_011762715.2 Neuroterus valhalla
TTGCCTTTATGTTTTATTTTTAGTCATATGTTATTACGGTGAGTAGGAAAAATCTAAGTTTTTGAAAAATGTTATACTACACTTATATATGCAAGTTTTAAATCTTCACGTTGATTTTAATTCCACTAATCGATTATTTAAAAAATTGAAATTACCCATAAATATTATTTGCACTCAACATTTTCGTTTTATAATGCTTTAAACGAAATAAATCAATATATTTAAAATTAGTAATTTCATACACTGTAACTGCAATGAATTTTTTTCTTTAATATTTTTTTAGTTTTTTTTTCTGGATTGAATTTATTGCCGTTGATCTTTGACGCTGAAAATTATTCGCATACTTTGTTAGAAAGAATACAGCTTCTATCTTTCTTCTCTAGTTTTTATTGACACAGGCATATCAAGTCTCTCATCTGCCAGGTTTTCATAAAAGGTACCAATTCAACGATAAATCAATAATAAAAATAAAATATAGGAGAATAAAATAATGAGAAAGGGATGGAGCTTCCAAAACTAAAAAAATATGTATTGATCGTGAGATTTTAAAAGATTAAAAAAATTTATTAAAAGTTATAAAACCGGGCAGATGAGAGACCTAATATGCCTGTATCAATTGTAACTAGAGAAGAAAGATAAAAGCTGTATTCTTTCTATTAACAAAGTATGCGAATAATTTTCAGCGTCAAAGATCAACGGCAATAAATTCAATCCAGTTCATAAAGAAAAATAGTTAAACTATTATTTATCCAATGTTGTATGCTTTTTATGATTTATGAAAATATTAATATCTTCCGACATACCTTTGAATAATTCTCAACTGAGTGTACGCGACGGATCTGGTTCTTTTTTCGAATACATTAGTACAAAATTTCTTTCACCTTCCCGAATTTCCTTTTGGATAGTTTTTTTGGGGGATTATTCATAACAGGAGTATTTATTCAAGTATTTATTGTCCTATGTTAAAACTTTGAACCAGAAATCATATGATTCAAAGCACTTCATGAATTTGGCATTATTCAATATTTGAGAAATTTTTGTTTGAAATTGTTCAATTTCCAACGCCTGACTGGAAAAAGATGAAATTTGCAATACTTTCAATTTGAAATCATCCCGTTTTGAAAATTTGAATCTGTAATGATGAAACTTTGACAGTTGTCAAATTGTAAATCACTGCGCTCTCAACTCGGCATTGTCCTATTTCTTAAACTTTGATCTGAATTATTAAATTTGGAACGTTTTTAAATGAATATTTCTTCAAAATGTTAAAATTTCATAGTGAATTCAAAAATTTGCATCTTTGACAGATTTTCATTTGAACTCATTCAATTTCGAATTCAAAGAGCGTAAACGCTCATCATTCATCTGCTAATTTTGAACTTAAAATTGTTTGCGAATGATAACATTTAAAAACTTTTCCATTCCCATTCATCCTATTGTCCCAATTTAAATCTGGAATTTTTCAAATGTGAAACTTTCTATATTGAGAATCATTGCACTTCAAATACGTACTATTTGATTTTGTCCCTTTTTAGAAATTTAATTCTGAGATGATGCAATTCTAAACGCTGTTTTCAATTTGAGATAATTTGAATTCTCAAATGAAATCAAATAATCTTCAATTCAAAATTTGAAAATAGGACAGTAAACATTCAAGCTATCATCAATTGGAAATTAAATAGGTTAGAATTAAAATCGGGCAAAGATGCACATTTTCCATTTATATTGTGTTTTGATATTTTGAAAAAAATCTTCATATGGGAGCGTTCTGAATTGGATTATTTCAGATTCAAAGTTTATAAATACATATTTTCATTTTTAATTTGAATAATTTCAGATGAAAAGCTCTCAAAATTGGATAACTTCAGATTCTAGAACATTCAACGTCATTTTCAAATTGAATTACCTTAAAGTGGAATAATTCTCAATTTACGATTTTAGATTGAAATTTCTAGAATAATTAAATTTCAAATGAAAATTAATTACAATTCCATAATTTTATAATCAAGGTTTGATAGTTAAACAATTTCAAATCTCAGTTCGAATGTTGAAAATAGGACAATAAGCGCCTAAACTTTTTCAATATGAAACGAATAAGTTTGCAAATCAGTCAGAATTGAAAATGTGAATGCGGATGAAGTAGATAAAGCTTTATTATCCATGAAATTGAAGGTTAGACCTCTAAATTAATTTTCACCTATATTATAGTGTATGCATGTGGAAATTTCTTTTTTCATAAATAATTTGAATCGATAAAACATTATTTTATAGCACAAAAATAATTCATAATTCGCTGGTGCATTTATAACATTTATATTATAATGATAAATAATTAATTTGGTTAATCATTTTTATTTTGTCCAGCTACCCTTCTGCATATATTTCAGTGGACGAAATAAGCTACTTTCCTTATTTTGCCAGCTTTATCGGGCGAAAAAGACACTCCGAAAAATATAACCAACTCAAGATAGTACCCCAGATAGGGTAGTTGTAATCCTAAATGTCGTAGGAATATAGTTTCAACTTTTTTTCTATTGTGCAACGCTTTGATCTACTTTTTAATCAAACTTTGACACCTTGGAATTTATATTGTAAGTTTATTAAAAAAATTTGCAATCTCCAAATTGCGACTTATTGTGTCAACAAAATTCGCTATGATTTTATACGGAATTTTAGAAGCAGTGTGTCAAAAATTGATTTCTTCTTGTACAAAATTATATGATTAACCTGAATCCATTAAGTTCTTCTAAAAAATTCTTCTTCCTACGTTAAATGCAGTTCCATTAGGCAATAGTAGGTCTACATTCACCTGTCATGGTGCAGAAAGTATCTTGATCGATTATACAACTCCAGAAGGCGATTTTATCCCGAGGAAGGTTTGAAGGATGATTAACTTTTATACGAATGAGGTTCGAATAAAGGATCTTCAATTAAAAATCTTTTAACTGAAGAATCGTTTTCAAATGAACAAAACTTTATTTATACCTGAGGGATGATTTCAGTTAATTACTTAATCCTCGATTGATATAACTTTGCATATCTAATTGAAGACAATAAAATATATGATGAAGCATGCCAATCTTATCATTCGTTTCTTCATGGTTCTAACTAAGCATTCTTACTTCGTATACATGATGCGCGGTCCTATTGAATGAAAGTAAGAGCCTTGGGTGGAATAGAGGGAGTGTGATGATTCTGGGTTGTGGTCATCCAATCCTTGAAAAGAGATCTGGTTGTTACATTTTGTCAGTGTTGCGCAAATAACTCATACGCGGAAGGAGGATTTTTGGTCCCGGTGGGGATTCAAATATAAAGTATAAAAGTTATACGCACATCGAAGATCAACATCATATCTTCATGGAGTCTCCTCCCATCAATATGAAGGTAGACAAACTGTTTCAAGATAGACTTCTAATTCTTCTATTTCATATGCGATAACACCACTCATCTACCTTTTGATCCCTGAGATTGGATTATATGCATCAAATTTAAAAATTAAATTTTTCCTAACCTTTATTTTTACCACCCTAGAAATGTTACAAATGTATCCCTTTGAACTACTCCATACCTAAATCAGAGATTTTATCAAATAGAGTACCACCCAAATTAGAAATATGGATAGATATGGTCAGATATGTTTTAATATTAAATATACATTATTTTGCAGATTTTCGTAGTTTTGTGTCTGGTGATAGGAGCCTTTGGAAGCTTGGAGCCAGCTGGTTATCAACCTCCTTCGAATCGTTACATTCCTGCCAATAGGCAAGAGGCATCTTCTCAAAGATCTCAGTATCTTCCACCTGTCGAAAGTGCTTATTCCAATCACTACGATTCACAAGCATCGTCCTTTGGTGCTTCTCAGAACGATCTGGATAATCAATATCTTGCACCCTTCAGTTCTCAACGAAACTCTAACCAAGGATCTGCTAGGAACTATTTAGCTCCTGCTATTGATCATGCCTCATCCAACCAATACAGTTCTTCAGCTTCGTCTTTCGCTGCTTCACAGAGAAATTTGGATAATCAATATCTCACACCCTTCAAATCTCAACAGGACTCACAACAAGGATATGCCAGGAACTATTTAGCTCCTGCTATTGATCAAGCCTCTTCCAACCAATACAGTTCTTCAGCTACGTCTTTTGGTGCATCTCAGAGAAATGTCAACAATCAATATCTTGCGCCATTTAATCCACAACAGGACTCCAACCACGGATCTTCCAGGAACTATTTAGCTCCTGCTATTGACCGTGCGAACCAATATAGTTCTTCAACATCGTCCTTTGGTGCTTCTCAGAGAAATGTGGACAATCAATATCTCGCGCCCTTCAATTATAAACAGGACTCCAGCCATGGATCTGCTAGGAACTATTTAGCTCCTGCAATTGATCGCGCATCTTCCTCATCAGCTTCCAGTTCTTCTTCCTCGTTCTCTTCTCCATCATATCAGTCTTCTCCTTCACCTTTTCAAACTTCCTACTCTCCACCTTCATCGGCTTACTCTTCTCCTGAAGCTTCATACTCCTCTCCTACGAATTCTTATGGAGGTCCTTCAGGCTCTTCCTCCGGAATTTCTGTTGGAAATCCCTCTTCCCAGTATCTTTCAAAAAATGCTTATCAAGGATACTCTGGTGGACGTGACTATCAACAAGAATCGGTGAGTTTATATTTATAGTATTCTTTTTTTTCTATACAATCTACTTTCTGAAACTTTTCCACTCATGAATTTGCTTTATAGAACAAATATATAGCAATAATATATAACGATAATTTCGTTCAAAACAACCTACAGGTCGCAAATCTTAATGAAATAAAAAAAAATTCATCGAGAAATGTTTGTAATTGAATTTCAAAGAGACTGACGAAGCCGAAACTCAAAAATAATTTGTTTAACCTTTTCAAACAAAATATGGCGTGATCATAAGAATTCGGGTCATGAACCAGATAAACCTTATAGAATTTAAGGAGTTTAAGGCATAGCTGATTTTAAATTTGTCATTAGTTTTGCGAAATAAATTTTTTCAAATAATTTTTAAAAATAAATTATTGCCTTTTTCAATTTTTTTCAAAAATAAATTCTAAAATCTAATTCTATTGAAACAGTTATGTCCGAAGCAGTATATTTTATATTTGAAATATAATTTTTTACAACTGAGTGACTAAATAAAAGACATGTTGATTGAACAATAAGGAAAGAATGATTCTGATTAAAGCTCCTAATTTATAAGTTTTAGATGTGAAAGTTGACCAAATAATCACAAAGAAAAGGGAATCATCAAATGAAAAAATCACAGAAAATAGAAATTTAGGATAAAAAATATTCTATAAAATTTAATATAAAATAAAAAAAACATTTACACAATAAGTGCACCAAATTGCAAACATAACCTAACCATAAATTTTTCGAATAATCAATTTTTTAAAACAGATTTATTCAAAACAACTTAATGAATACTAAGAAATACATTTTCCTATATACAATGAGATTCAAAAATACATTTTGTTATGAATACAAAGTGATATAAACAAAACAATTCGTTCCAAAAAATTTTTTCTTTGCAAAACTAACGTCAAACTTGAAATTTGCGCACGGAAAAACCCTTTAGTTAACATATGTTGCATTTACATTCTTATTCATTTTCTTGTAGACGATTAAAGCCTTAATGGTATTTATTATAGATTATGCAAATTTAATTATTTAGTCATATGGTTGTAACAAATTGTAGTTTAAATATAAAATATAATGATTTGGACATAATTTTTCCAGTCAAATTAGATTTTAGAATTTATTTTGAAAATAATTTTGACTGAAAAAAAGACACGTTGATTGGGGAATAAGGAAAGAATGATTCTGAGTTTGAAGCTCCTAATTTATAAGTTTAAGATGTATGAGTTGATCGAATAATCACAAAGACAAGACAATTATCAAGAGGAAAAATTACAAAAAAAAAAGAAATTTATGATAAAAAATATTTTGTTTAAATGTAATATAAAACAAAAGAAACATTTACATAATATGCGCACTAAATAGCAAAAATAACATAACTATTAAATCCATAAATTTTTCGAATAATTTATTTGTTTGAACAGATTTATTCAAAACAACTCAATCAATATTAAGAACACATTCGCCTTTATACAATGAGATTTAAAAATAGTTCTTATTCAAAAATGCAATTTGTTATGAATACAAAGTGATCTAAAGAAAAGAATTCGTTCCAAAAAAAATTTTTTTTGCAAAACTAGCGGCAAACTGGAAATTCGTGCACGGAAAACCCCTTTAGTTAACATATTATGTTGCATTTACATTATTATTTATTTTCTTGTAGATTATTAAAGTCTTCAAAATATTTAATGTAGATTATGCAAATTTAATTATTTAGTCATATGGTCGTAACAAATTGTGGTTTAAATATAAAATATAATGCTTTGGACATAATTTTTCCACTAAAATTAGATTTTAGAATTTATTTTGAAAGTAATTTTGACTAAATAAAAGACATGTTGATTGAAGAATAAGGAAAGAATGATTCTGAGTTTGAAGCTCCTAATGTATAAGTTTTAGATGCATGAGTTGATCAAATAATCACAACGAAAAGAAAATTACCAGAAGAAAAAATCACAACAAAAAAATGTATGATAAAAAATATGTTTTTAAAATGTAATATAAAATAAAAGAAACATTTAAACAATATACATGCACCAAAAGCAAAAATAACATAACTTGCAAATCCATAAATTTTTCGAATAATTTATTTGTTTAAACAGATTTATTCAAAACAACTTAATCAATACTAAGAAATACATTTGCCTATATACAATGAGATTCAAAAATAGTTCTTATTTAAAAATGCAATTTGTTATGAATACAAAGTGATCTAAAGAAAAGAATTCGTTCCAATACATTTTTTTTGGCAAAACTAACGGTCATATGGTTGTAACAAATTGTATTTTAAATATAAAATATAATAATAATTGTATGTTAATGATAAAATTGGCTTCAGGATCACGAAAGAATGAATTTTGATAAGTTCTGTGAATACTCTTATAAATAACGATGACAACGGAATTTACGAATATTATAAAAAAATCAATTTTTTAATTGGTTTATTTTTGATCACTAAAGAGTTTTAACATTTTTTGTCCTAGTTTATACCTACAAAAAACTGTTTTCGATATAAAATTATATACATATTCACACGAACCAAAACATTTTGTACTTCAATTTTAGAAATAAATCACTGATGAGGGACCATAACCGAGGCCAAAACGCCCCGAAACGTTTGATTCAATGACAAATTGATTTGAATTCTTTTGTGACTCTAAAGCCAATTTTACCATCAACATACAATTATTATTTTAACTGAGGGTCGATACAACTCCATATTTTAACATTATAAAATATAACGATTCGGATATAATTTTCCCAGTAAAATTAGATTTCAGAATTTATTTTGAAAAAAAAGTAAAATAAGTAACAATTTATTCAAACGAATTTATTTCGCAAAACTAATGGCAAATTCAAAATCAGCTATGCCTCAAACTCCTTAACTCTATATGAAATAGTTATTTCATGACCCAAAATCTGATAACTACGCCATATTTTGTTTAAAAATTTAAACAAATTATTTTTGAAAATTTGGCTTCCTTAGTGTCTTTGAAATTCAATTACAAACATTTCTGGCTTAATTTTGTTTGATTTGGTTAAGATTTTGGACTTGTAGGTGGCTTTGAACATTCCGTCCCCACTGTGCGCTGGTTTCTAAAACTTTCTTTCCGATTCAAGGAAATTTCTTAGAGTATCGCGATTTTCACAAAGAAAAAAGCATTTGAATACATGTTCTTCGTTGTTGAAATATCTTGATTAGAACAGAAAATAGTATGCTTTCTCTTCTCATTCAAGTCAACAATTTTTAAATTATTCCAACTTGTCTACGGCAGTCTGTTTATAAATACTTGAAGAATCCACACCAATTACTTTTTACAATCTGCAAAGCACCAAAAGTTTTTACGATCACTGACTTTCAGCTCATTTGCTTAGAACAGTTCAAGCTTGAAAATGAATATTTACTTATTACGCTAGCATTTTTAGTGGCTGAGTTCTTAAGTTTCAAGGCCAAATGACTCAAATTTTCTTGCCGATAGAAGGTTTCTTCGTTGAACAGCAGAACTACAAGTCGTAGAATTTCTCAGCGATCGAATGTCTTCTTGTGTTGAGGGAAATAGACGGCACAAATTTGATACAAAAATGTTCATGAAGAAGGAAGTATTTGAATGCTGAAGTCTTTCAAAATATAATGTACTCGTCGAAATTGGTAAAAAGTTTAAAATAAACCAAAATCATAACGTTTTCTCTAGGAATATAAAAAGTCGATTTTTTAAATAAAATCTGTGCTTTTTTTCCATTTTTTTTAAATTTTGTCAAATGCTGAGATTTATTTTGTAAAAAAAAATTAGAGAAGAGTTTTAATATGAAAGTTTGCACATCGAGGAAAGTTTTACAAACAATACATCTTTTTTTAAGATATCTTGCATCGTTTTCGAAAGCGAATCAAAAATTTATTCTTAGCAATAAAGGGATATTTATGGCCTTAAGAATATTTTAGCTCGCATAAATTTGAAAAACCTACCTGATTTAAGATGGAATCTCAATGAAAGGTGATTTTGAGTGCACTCCAAATTTGAATAAAAAAGAATCGCGATACCAATTTAAATCAGTAAGGACTTTCACCGATCTATCAGTGAATTTTAATGTTTTTCTAGTGGTTTTTAATTATTTGGCCAGTAAAAATCCTAGCTGATATAATTTATATGTAAACCAATACCACAATGTCACTTTTTGATTTAAATGGAACATTTGCACACTTGTAGAGCTTTATAAAAATCGATTCAATTTAATTCAATTCAATTCAATATTCAAAAATCATACAATTCTGACAGATTTTTTCCCTGACCTCAGATTCGAATTCAGCAACCTCAAATATCCCCCAAAACATTTTATCTTTCAAATCACAATCGATTTTAGCTGACACGTGACAGTCACGCATAACCGCAACGCGTGAAATCCATCCTTTTACTTTGAAGGATGCTTTTCGCGTTGCAGCTATAATAAATTCTGATTAAAAAGTTGAAATGACTTGAAGAGTTTTTGAAGTCGCTGAATTCGAATCTGAGGTCATATTCACCAAACTCGAAACAACTTATCCAATATGGCGTTTCATTGATAACATAATTTGCCATTTAAATCAGTTCTGACAATTAAAACTGTGCCATCTGGAAAAAATACGTGTCAAGAATTTTTCATACTTAAACAAAATATTGTGGAAAGTTTTTTTAGAATCGTAGACTGACAATTCCGTAGTGTTATGGTCAGTAGGGTGGTTCCAAAAATTTGTTTTCGAATTTTTATGCAAAACGCTTGAAAATTTGTTCGAATCCAAAAAAAAAAAAAATAAACGCATTCTTTTTTTTTTTTAATAATTTGTAAATTAATTAATAAATTGTAAATTTTATTCAGAATTTTCGATATTTGATAAATCGAGTCCAAAATTCAACATTCCTCTTTACAATTAGTCACAAAATGCGAATAAAATAATACTTTTCAAATATCGACCCCATAATTCTGTTCTATAGGGTCTCGAAAAACCCCCATAAGTGGAAAAAGGTGTTTTTCGAGTTGTTGGTGATAATTATGATTTTTTGCGGTTTTTTAAACGCAGATTGTTTCAAAACATTAAATACTACTACGTAGATGGTATGTTTTGATCTACTGATCTGTGAAAAAATACTACTACTACTACTAATACTACTTTATACTGATAATTCGATGTTTATTTAAATTATCTAAACAATTTATTATTGTTTTTAGCAACTTTCTCTTAGAAAAGGGTTAGAAAGTCAAGGTTTTTTTCTGAATTTTTCAACTTTTTTTTAACGTTTTAGTTAAGACGAGGTAATAATCAATTAAAACAACCGAAAATAATTCTTTGAACATTTTGTTAATAATTATAACAATATTCTCTTAGAATAATGCTACAAAGTTGCCGTTTTTTTCTGAAATTTTTAACTTCTTATCACTTTTCAATTAGATTAAAGTACCCATTCATTGATGTTAAAAAAATAACTTTTCGCCCACTTTTAAATTGGAGTGAGTTAATATTTAATTAATATTAACAAAACTTATTGTTTAAGCAAATGATTATTATTTATGGCTTTCTTTTCTTAGATTAGTGCTACAAAGTTGCTGTTTTTCTAAACTCTTAAGCTTTTTGTCCACTTTTTACTTAGTGAGGTAAATAAAAAATAAATGAGGTAAATAATAAATGCGAGTTGACGGACATGCCTATTTGTGTTTTTTTCTGGAATGTTCAACTTTTCACTGAATGGAATTCGAATGAAATTCAATTAGATTGAAATAGATTGAATTAATTTGATTGGTGGTTAAATTAGATTGTTTTTTATTCAAAATCAAAAAATTTTTTTTTGAAATATCAACTATTATATTTTTGAATAAAAATATCTATTTTTAGGTCAAAGATTCAACTCTTTGATTAAATGTTGAACTACTTTCTTAAAAATTCAATTTTTGCGTTTAAAATCCTTAATTTTGGAAGAAAATTCGAAATTCTAATTCCAAGTGAAGAGTGGGCAAAAATTTGAAATTTTCAGAAAAATCGCATGTTTACATCATAAAGCAAATACTTCAATCTACTTGAGAAGTGATAAGAATTCAAAAATTTCAGGAAAAAAACTCAACTATGTTGTATTAATCGAGAAGAAGATGACTATAATCATTCACAATTTGTTTAAACTTATATTCTTGCTGAAATAAATTCAATAATTACTTACTTCAAGTGAAAAGTGGACAAAAAGTTGAAAATTTCCGAAAAAACCTTAACTTTGTAGCAATATTCTGAGGGAATATTTTAAGAATTAATAAAAAATTGTTTATTATCAGTATAAAGTAGTATTTCATGTATTTGAAACAATCTGCGTTAAAAACGACAAAAAAAATCATAATTAGCGCCAAAAACTTGAAAAACCCATCTTTTCACTTATTTGGATTTTTGGGCCCTTTTAGACCAGACCTTTGGGGGGGGGGGGGGGGATATTTAAAAAGTAATATTTTA
>WSXT02113636.1:0-11129 GCA_011762715.2 Neuroterus valhalla
GAAATTAAGAAATATGAATGAAAATGAGATTTTTTAGGCCAAATAACACAAGATAGCCAATCATGGAACATAAAGAATTTTATTACATTCTCATCATTTATGATCAAGAAAGTGTAAGCATCAACCGAAATTCCACATCTTTAATTTTCAACGGATCTCCACGTTTTAGGACCCCTTGAAGCCGAAGATCATGTTTTAGCGATTGTGTCTGTCTGATTGTCCGTCCGTCTGTAAACATGATAACTCACCAAAAAATGAACGGATCAAATCGGTCTTTGATACATTTGTTTTTTGTATAAAAAGCAGCGCATTCTATTTCTCTTGTGAAGGCATCTTTGATAATAATCTCATAAATAAAAACTCCCCTCAAAAGTCAAGCGCGAAGCGCGAGTGCCACGATGAGAATGTGCACCTTAAAGCCAACAAAGCTTTGAGAAATGTGATCTCCATCTATACCTAATTACTTTATGAATTAAGAATATGAGGTTGCATTTGTTAACTGGGATCTTAAAGATATTGATTTGTTTAATTCACTTTCAAATTTGCATTATTATTGGAATAAACAATAGCAAAAACATTCTGAATGCGAGACACAAATACCCGAGCGTGAAGCGCGAGTCTACTACATTATCGAGCACCACCTGTCTTCTCAGTTCCTCAAAATGTGTGCCAAAGGGCACTTGAAAATACAGACAGACAGACACCTTCGTAAGAACCATTTTTTCTGCCTCAAGGGATCTCGAAACGTTGGGATTTCATCAAATACGCGAAAGTAAATTTTTATATAAAACCTTCTCATTCAGCATGAAAATGTAAGAAGTATAGGAAAAAGAATATTCATCAACAAAAGGGATTTAAGAAATTGAAGAAAAGATAATAAATAGTAAAAGTGGGATAAGAAAATGTAAATAATAAATGGAAATCGTAATAGGAAAGGTGGAAAGAATCCGGAAGAGTACACTCGGTGAGGAACGTTAGTGATAAAAAGAAGTTGGAGAGGAATTAGGAAAACGCAGCAGAAAAAGTCTTGATGAAAGAAATATAGCTTACAACAAATGAAACTAAGGTAACAAAGTCCAGAAAAGGACGAGAGGAGAAAAAATCGAATAGCGAGATAGAAATGTAAAAAGTTGGAGGAAGTGAAGGAATAAAAGTATCTTGGTTTTATAGTGCAGGAAAATAAGGAGCAAGAAGTTGGTATACAGTAAAGGTCAAAGAAAACGGTGGAAGTTATGGAGATGATATAAGGAATTGGAAAGAGGAGATTTGAAAAGGACTGGAAGAGACGTAGGAAGGTTTTTGATATGCTCACATAGGCGATATCAAGCTATGGGCGGGGACAAAAGAATTAGAGGCGGGAAAGGTGATAGAGAAGATGCATAAGAAATACATCACGGATATTAGGAATAGATTAGAGAACGTTGGACTGTATGGTAAAAGAAGTTTTTCAAAGGAATCAGTTGAGAACGAAGACAGAAAAGAGGGCATGGTAATTGGACGGGCAACTGAGAGGGGAAAAGGGAGGAGAGTAAGCCAGGAAGTCTTAAAAAGAGGTAAAAGAAAAAGGAAAAGGGACGCAATTGACGCGATGTGAATATGAGAGGAAAGCATTCTTCGATGATCGTAAGATAGGAGTAGAGATTACTTTAGATTATGAGAACCACCATTTCTGAAGCTGTCTTGATTCTATTGAATGTTCATGAGCCAAGAGGCATTGCGATGAGAATTTCGTAGGCAGCATAGTTTGGTATAGTATTTTAGGAGGGAGAAGTATGATTCGTGAATCTTCCGCGCATCTCACATCTCTTCCATGGCACCTCCTTCGGATTTCGTAACGTCATTGGTCGCCTTATGAACCATGGTACCCCTACTCCTGATCGTTTCGGGACCTGCATTTACGACCGTTGGTCAGTTTGGTATCAAGAGTATCAAGTGAGAGTCCCAATTTTTCCTCTTTAGACAGAGACTTTTTTTTTATGTTCATCTTAACTCCCTGTGGAGAATAAGGCATATTCAGGGATGATTATATCGACGCATAAGGTTGATTGAACTGAATATTCAGATTTTACTTGCTTTGAACATGCAAAAGAGTAAAGCTCACTATCCAGGTCAACCGAATCGACACCCCCAGAGGTATCCAACGCGTGGGCAACGGTGTAAATAACTGTTACTCGGCAATCCCCTCTCACCACCTTGGATGCGTTCATTCGGTAAGCGCGATGTGGAAGGGGAACCTCGGCGGCCGAGCTGTGTGAACATTGCGTGCAAGTAGGCGTGGTCATTTGTGGTCAGACAAAGCCCGCGGCGAAACGAGAAGAGAATTCTCGATCAAGCACTTGGAGAAGGGGAAGAATAGAGAAGCGCGCCAACCTTGCCTTGGACACCCCTGCTCTGGAATGATTAGGTCGACCATCTCCGATTTGTTTTTTTGCGCGCGCAAGTTGGGGAAAGCGCAGTCCATTAGCATCACCGGCAGGGACCGATTATACACGAGGACTTGCCAAAGCGGCTTTAGAAAAGCTTCGGGCATCTTCAGCTGAATTCTCTCATGGTGATTCGGTTAAAGCATTCGAGTTTGGTCTATTTGAGTGAGCCAAAGGCTTCTTTAGGCCGCGTGAAAGCTGCTTCCACAGAGCTCAGTGTATAACTAGTCTGTAATTCTCCACTATTTTTTAAAAGGACGCGCTTAAGGTTTGAACTTTGTCGAGTTCAGTAACTACTGTGATTACGTTTCATAATTGTGAAATGAATCAGGAATTGTGGAATGTTTTTCACAGTAGAGTTTTTCTTCTCCAATTTATTTCTTCGGCCTTCAGGTTCTCTTTCAGGAAATATCTATAATAATATCATCTTTATGATCAGCAACCTACCGAGAGCTCATACAATTGACAAATAATACTACGTGCTTTCAAATCAAATGTTGTGCAATGAAAACATAAATAACACGGTTCAACAAAATGTGACCTATGTGCCCATGGAATGATATGTCATTTTCGGAGAAGTTTTGTGTGCTGAATCCGAATCTGGACTCCGTTTGTCTGCAGCACGTCAGGTTTTCGAGATTCCTCGGATCAAATTTTTTTTTAAATTGCAATGCAGGAGATAGAAGGCTGTAGAAAATTTTTTCAATGGAAATCAATATATAGTTTTGATGCATTCTTCGATGCCGAATCCAACGGTAGGCTTGTTTCTGTGATGCATGGCAGAGAAGTTGTCTCTTTCTATGGAGTTCCAAATCTGACGGCTCACACGTACTTGAAGCGAATAATTGTTCTGCGTATTTAAAATATCTACTCTCCATATTGTTAGCTCATGTTGAAAAATGATGATAAATTGCTGATTGTGATCAGGAACTTTCCCTCTGCATGCTCGACGATGTTGAGCATTTGTTTTATCAGTCATGAGATTCCAACAGTAATCTGTTCAAGCGTTTACACTCCACTTACCTTTGTACCTCTTCTCGATTGTAGCGATATCTTGATGAAATCTTCCACCGCGGTCATCACTAACTACTCCCATATTTTCTATGAAGAAGTCCAAGTGAATTTTTAGTGACATGTTCATTTTTATTTCCTGTAAATTTTCAAGATCGTATCGATCAAGTATTTGTAGTTACTGGATTTCCTGTTTCCCAAGTAATCGTCTATAACAGCTTCCACTGAAAACCATGTTTGTCTCTCATGTACAGTCTAGATCTTTCCAAAATCGCCATCTAGCATCAGTTGTCGGATTCGTGGTCCATCAAATACTCCCTCTTTAATTTTCGACTCACTAAGGTTAGCGAATTCCCTCTTCAAAAAAAGAAGACCTGCTTCTCCGTTTCTATTGATCACTTTGATGTTGGTTTCCACGATCCCAAGCTTCACATGTAGTCCTGGTAGAAAGACCTTTCTGCGATCAACCAGTGGTTTATGATAAACGTTCATTTTTTGTAGTTCTAACATCTCTCGGTCTGACCAAACTTCAACATTATAATGCTGTTTTCGTGCTCTGCTGTCTCAGGTGCATAGAAAGCAATAATGTTTTATGTAACCAGATTGCAATCCAAGGAGAATTCCTATTACTATGGAATCGCCACAAATGAACCATGTATGTAGCTCGTAATCTATTTTGCCAAGTAAGAGTTTCATGCCATCATAGCACTTTTTAATATTGGTGGCGTGAGCAACGGGTATTGGTGGATATTCGTTTCCGTTGTCCAAGAGAAGAACGTTCAAACGGTATTTGTTCGAATCAATGAATAAACGCCAATTCTCTGGTTGATATTCACAGGGCTTGATTAACCCTGTCCGGGCCCCTAGGCAACAATCCTGTCGAGGCCTCTAGGCAATGCAATCAGGCCTTTTCAAGGTAATGAAGGGATGCGAATAACAGTATGTCTAGTACTGGCAAATATGTTTCAATTTTTAACTTCTCTTTTCCCCTGAGCACAACTCCTTCAGATCCGTCATTGTGATGCCTTTTCCTTCCTGCTGTTAGAAGTTTGATAGTTGGTTCTTGTAAAGATTTGCTGACATCATTGATTCGATTCAGTATGGCATCCCAGAATATTGTCATTACGGCATTTTCTTTTTTTCAGAATCCTCTAATAAACATCTAGCCTCGTGAATCACTTGCGATGTTTGACGTGAGTTTTTCGGGAAATCGAACCTTAACTTAATGCGTGGTATACTAACGCCCTAACCATCTACCCACACCGACCTATTGTCAAATCTTAATTTTTTTTCTTCATATATGCAAGCTACTACTTCTTATTTATCCTCAATATTTGAAATTCCAAAACACAATATGTAGTACATATGTATGCTTCATCTCTATACTCAACTGATATAGGTATATAATGAGTAATTTTTATTTTAGTATGAATGAACGTTATTTTTATTATTTGATTATTCAATCATCGGTAATGCATCATTTACTTGGTGTTACATACATAGTTTTAATTAGAGTTACGAGTTTTTATTAGACAGTTGATAACTTCCTAATTTATTTATTCATTTTCCTTTCAAAACGGATTTTGACTATAATTGATTAAATAAAACATAATCATAATCTAAACTTAAAGTCAATGATATTGAATTCTTTACTATTACACACTCTTATATAGTTTACAAGCGGTTTATAATTCTTACGTACATATTTAACACAGGAATAAACGCAAAAAAATTATTTTCATTTTTTATAAGTTATATTGTATTTTTTTTACTGATAATCACTTGCATATTTGTCTGGAGGATTTACTGATGATACTGAATGAAATTTATTTTTATTTTTATTTCAGATCAACGGGAATTCAGTTCCTATGCATTAGAAATAAAATTATTGTGAAAAACATTAATTTTAAAATCTCATCATTTACTTTGTTAGAATACACAAACGACAATTGAACAACAAACTGAAAACAAAAATTTGTTATTGGAAAAGTTGTGATTCGAAATATACAATTTAAATCAAAATAACTTTTTGATTTTACGACAAAAACTCATCCCGCAAAATTCTGCATCAACTGGTATGTTTGACTTTAGTCAATTCTTTGCTTTTTTCCAAATTTAACAAATCTTCACTTTTCAAACTTGGAAACAATTCTCACAATTGAAATTTTCGCCCCAAGTCCTTTTTCAGGATCACTGCGCATGTGCGTAAAGGTATACTTTTCAGTATTGGAAGTTTGCAAAAATTAATAATAATAAATATATTATTATTATAAGCTATACCGTGGCGGACTTATTTTTAGTGGTTACAAAGGATATAGGAATATATTATTATATGTGGAAAAAAATTTCCGTGCTGGGTTGCATGTGGGCCCGTGGAGGCCTCTACAAAAATTCCAAAAAGCCCTCCACGGGCCCGCACGCAGCCCGGTACGAGAATAGATTTACCAATTCGCCAAATGTAGAGCGTAGCGATCACCGTGTGAGTTTTTGTATAAGAAATATAAATTAGAAAATACCTGAATGAAATTTATTTTTTCAAAATTTAGCCTCAATTAAAATTATTAAAAAAAAAGTAATATTAATTCATCAAATTTGGGTAATTCTACCATTGATATTAAATAAAAGGCTCAACTTTGATTCATGAAAACCAAAAACAAATTGATTGCACGTTTCTTTTCTTCAAACGTGAAAATCTAATTTAATTGAGCGACAGTACAGCAAAAACGCCTTCGGAATGTGCAATAAAGTTTGTTAATTAGATTAGCGATTTTCATATAATTTATTCTTTTATAATAATAACAGTTGTTCTTACTTCTCTGATCTGTGTAAGTAGCAAGGAGTTATTTTTAGGCTCTTATTTATAAGTTGATAATTTGTCTATAGGCCCATCTGGCCCCAGTTTAATTTTTAGCAGGCGTCCAGGGGGCCTATATAATATAGGCACTTTCGGCTCCGGAAATCAGATTTTTCGATTTAACAAATTTTTGCAAATTACGCGATTATAGAGAAAATACGAAAAAAAATCATAATATAAGCCCTTGAGCAGGACTACGATTCTTTCCAGTAACGAGATATTAGATAGGTTAAATTAAATAAGAACAATCAAATAGAATCTCACAATCAATCATTATCAAACTTACCTGCTAACTCAAGTTTTTGAATTATAATCGTGCTTCGTCTTACCGATTTTCTCAAGGCAGTCTTCATAAAAAAAATTTGGCACTCATAACTTATCCAAGTTCGTAAGTATTTAAACACAGAGCACTATCTTTTTAGACTAAAATAATACTGACTAACTCACGGTCGTAAAACTTAGGAATCACAATTACAAAAAACTTTTTTCATCATACCTTACAATTACGTTACGGAATGCATTCAACGAATCAAGGATTCCCCCGACATGAATAAAGTCGAGTATTCAGCTGATCACCTACTGGCTACGTTCCGAATTAACGTTTAACTACCTATATCATCGTTCTACTACTCGATACTAGATGGTTCTGTACGTAAGAAGTAATTGATCAATCGACGTGCTTTGAAAAAAAACAATACAATAGTTTTTTATTAGTTTCATACAAATTTTGTAATAAAATTTTCGTTGGATGGAACGTTTTTTCTTGCTGCGTGCACGGGCCTTTATTTAATGCGGGCCCCCTAGGCAGTTGCCTACTCTGCCTTGTGGTTAATCAGGCCCTGGATATTCACGAGCAATGGCCTCCATTAGTCCGTCTACTGTTGCATGTGACATAGATGAGGGGAGTTGCGCATGCGCTTTAGCAGAGGGGAGTTGCGCATGCGCTCTAGTAGAGAGGAGTAGCGCATGCGCTATATGCACTTTCCCTCGACCGATCCTTTGTATCACGTGTGCAGCGCCTTAGTGATTGAAACCTGTTCAAGAACCCAATTAATTGAATGCTGTTAACACCAAGAAAATGATAAACTTCGCAAATAATGGAAAATTTGCAGATATTGAAGATTGTGTTCCAATAAAATACTAGATACAGTACAATGATTCGTTTCAAGTAAGTGTAAACCGTCAAATTGGATTCAAGAAATCTCAAAAACCTGACGTGCTTCAGAGAAGTGAAGTCCAGATTCGGATTAGGCACAAAAAACTGCTCTGAAAATGACATACCTCATTCCATGAGCACATAGGTCACGTTTCGTTGACAAGTGATAATTTATTAACTTACATCATTAGCATCAAACAACTGGATGTACTAAAGACACATTAAGTTCCGGATATGTGAACAAAGCAGTTTTTTACTTGATCTTTCTAATAATAATAAAAGAATCACTATCTAAGATGGTCGCTTCAATTATAAGAGGTAACTGTTTTCATTATAATAGAGACTGGATCTAATTCTTAGAGGAAGCTGTTTTGATTATGGGCGGTATTGTCGTTTTGCTCATCAGAGTATCTAGCTGACTAACATATAGTTTAACCTTGAATATTGTAATAGTAAGCTGTAGTAGCTGATAGTAATAGTTATTGCTAATACCCGAATCGCTGAGAAACTACACAAATTGGAGGAGAGGATCAGCTGATCATCGTCGTGGGTTCCAAGTTTCAACTTGAAGACTTTTGAGGTTAGTTTCGCACATTATTTTTATTTATGTTCGTGCATTATTCTATCAATACGATTAATACATAAATAGGCAACACTGAAATATATTTTGCCATGGCAGTAACTATGATTGCGTTGCGTTTCACTGTCTCAAGCTGAACGGATACTCTGCAGGCAGCAAAGGCTCATGTGAGCGCAGTAAAATTTACTGTTTATCTCATATCCGGGAATCACGTGTAGTAGTTACGGAGTAAGCAGTGACGTTACGGTATACTTCTCTCCGTGTAGATGGATCTCAGGAAGAGAGCGTTTTGCGTTAGTCATGGGTTATGACCTTTTAAAGGGTTTGCAAATGAAAAAGAATTTTTTAAAGACGAAACATATAGGTCAAAAAATATTGTCTCCCTTGAATTTTTGAATTATACTTCGAAATTTAAATAGAGATATTTAGGGGGTTTTTCCCAAATTTTGACGTTGGGTTCTTTGTTTTATTTTCATTCAAAAAAATTTAACAGTATATCTGAAAACGATTATACTTCAATTATGCAGAGGAAATATTTGGTGTAAGAAAACATGTGATGCCATTTGAATCTATTTCTTCTTTTCAGGAAATGAACTTTCTGCAAAGTTCTAATGCAAAGCTGTAATCCGATTCGAAAGATAAGTTGATATGGGCACTGTGGGAGTTCATCCCTGAGCATTACTGTCCTACTAATGAAGATCAGGGACCAGTGAACGAGCCCGCAGGTGGTAGGTTGTGATTGACATTTATGTGAATGTCTGTGACCTGTACACATGGGACTGGAATTTATTGAAAGAAGGAAACGAGAACAAAAAGAATATATATTTCTTGGGATCACCGGATAAAACACAGATTATTTCTTATCGTTACAGGAGAGTCTCGATCAATATGTGATCAGTTACAGCAGGTGATACTTTTTCTAATTGAGAATAAGTACGTATCATTGCCTATCTGGAGAAATGCGAAATTCATTACTAACGAGGATTATTCACATATTTTATTCGAACAGCAACTTTATTCACTGATGACTTTGAAAGACAACTTCGTAGGGAAGTAGCCTACACTTTTTTACAGAAGCTACTAATGAATAGTGCATCTCATATTACTCTTCTAACATGTCACTTTCTGAAAAACTAATTCGATTAGTTGAAGATCCAGATTTTCGGTTGGGAATTTATATACTCTGATGGAACATAATTTTTTTCCGGTTGCAATGTGGATTCAACTCATCACTCAAAAACAATATGGCGGACAGGTATGCTATATTATATTCTTTATTCATTCCGAATTGGTATAAGGGGGTCTCGAGGGTCACTAATTACGGATCCCAGTTAAGGTTAAGAAATTTTAAATACAAAATGGCGTATTCAAAATGGCGGTCAAGTATTCTGAATGGATTCTCGATTTAATCCCAAATTGGTAAAAGAGGGCTTCCGCGGTCACTGATTACGAATCTGAAGTGAAAATTTCAACAACAAAAAATGGCGTATCCAAAATGGCGGTCAAGTATGCTAAATGAATTCTCGATTTAATACCGAATGGGTGAAAGAGGGGTTTCATGGTCTTCGATCACAAATCTGAAGTTAAAAATTCCAAAAACAAAATGGCAGATCCAATATAGCGGACGAGTGTGCCTAGTAAATTTCTTGAATCTTTCAAAATTGGTATAAGGGGGTTTTCGGGGTCGCTAATCACGAGTATGAAATCAAAATATCCAAAAACAAAATAGCGAATCAAAGATGGCTGTTCACTGTGGTCCGAAAATCAGAAAAACTGGTCAAAATGTGAATGCATTTTTGGATCTGCTATTTTTTGTGTGGAAATTTCGACTCCGGATTCGTGATCAGCGACCCTGAAAACCTACTTATACCAATTTGGAAACAATGAAAAAATTCATTTAAAATATTCGCCCGCCATATTGGTCTTCCATTTTTTGTTGTTGAAATTTTTGCAACCGGATTTGTAATCAGTGACCCTGAAACCTGCGAGAATGAAAATTTGGCCCATTTTATGAACATTTTCTACTTTTGGCACGCCTTTTCGATTATGGACTACTGTGCACCGAGGCGATATGTGCAACTTTGGGCAGTTGATTTTTAAAATACTTATAGAAAAAGATATTCTGAATCCTAGAAAAAAAAATTAGGTGGAACTCGGTGGAACTCTCTTTAGGGCCTTTCCAAAGTTTGTTTGAATTCTCCAAAATACGGAAAATTATAATTGGTTCAACACACATTTCAGAAACGGGAAAAATTGAATAGCCAATATCCGATAAAATATTACAGAAAAACACACCCTTACGGAGACATTTCATGTTTAAACGTGCAAATCATGTTGAGTTATCGCAAAGTGAAATAATTTTCAAGATAGACATTTTTTATCGCTAAGTTAGAACGAGATGATGATCGTGTGACGGTCACTGCAAAAGTGAGTTACAAAGACAACAGAGGCGCACTGTTTCTTATCTATGGTGATAATGAGTCACATAAACAATAAAAATAATAATAATAATAATAATAAATCTTTAATAGGTCGTCAACCAAGAAAAAAAATGTATAAAAAATATATATTAAAGGTGGATCCAAAATACAACTCAAAGGGCGAGGTACAGCTCACAGCTGATTTACAACCTAACGCCTAACTCAAGATATTCTCATTAGAAAATATATTGTACTACTATCATCGAAGCTAACGGCGATAAGCAGCTTGGCAAAGGAAGACAAATATTAAGATGGCAGATTTTGCAAGCATAAAGGAAAGCTAGAAAAACGTATGCAAGCAGGAGGAATAGACCTACAAATCAAATACATGCAAGATCAATCAACTGTGGAAAATAAATGCAGAGGTTACTCCGAGGTCATCTGCGACAGAAGTTTAATGAATCATTTTAGTAGAACAGGCAAGAAAACTATTTACCACCAAAATGTTAAAGGTTTGAATACCAAATCAGAGCCGGAAAATTTATTACCCGATTTTTTTCGCCTATTACATTAGGTGTCATACTGGAACAAATTTGAAATCATCTATCAATTCGAAAAAGATATTTGTCAGTCCTTAGATGCTCTAGCAGTCAAGAAGGTTTTCACTTAAAAGAGGACGATCCTT
>WSXT02113647.1:0-11128 GCA_011762715.2 Neuroterus valhalla
TTATTCATATTATTAATATTTTATCATCATAAATATTATATCATAATATATATTGAATGTGAAGTAATACATTATCATCAAGAATATTTATATTACGTCCTATTTCAGAAAATGAAACAACTTTTCGACGCAGTTAATGAGAAGAATACATTTCTATAATTGCATTTTCCGAAAATTTATACATGAATTTCGTGACCTTGTGATTTCGGTAAATTAATCAAAACGACGCGAAATCCAATCTATTTATATAAGTTCCGAAATATGTTCTAAAACTTTCAGAATTAGATTCTCGAATACTTAGTTGAAAATCTCCACTTTCTTCGAATCATAAATACAATTCCCCAATCGCGAAGTTTGAAATTTTCGCGGGCGCAGTGGGTGATAACCAGCCCGGTCCGACTCCCCAGAAAACAACAAATTACTGCCTAAAAATATATTTCGTAACCAATCTCGTGTTCGCCAATACTTTTTGTGAAATTGTTTTAATGTAAAAAGAATGGCCCAAAAGAAGACATTGCTTGGTTTTTTTTTTGGAGCAACCTCCTCAAAAAGGGTTTGAGAACCAGAAGAAATCGACGCCGGTTGCAGTAGCGCGAAAAAAGGTATAATTTAGTCAACAACTTTAATGCAGACATTATTATTCGAATGTTACCATAATTTTAGGCCTTATTAGAATATGAATAATCGTGGTTTCACAACTACGCAGATCAATTGTTACATTATTTGGAAATCTAAAAGAATTATTTTTTATAGTTTTGAGCCTAATTTCTGTATTGTTCTCGGATTCGGGTGACCAAACGTCCTTATTTCTCAGGACATGTCCTGATTTTGCGTGCTTGTCTTAATATCCTGATTTTTCACCAAATGTCCTGATTTTCTGTGAGCTCCCGTAAAAAAACCCCAATATAAAGGCGAAGTTCAAGAGCAGCGCGAAGTTTTCAGCAATTTGAATGCATAATTACATTAAAAGTTGTGAGTTATATCGATATTCATTCATTTATTTACTTTATCGAAGCAACTCGATACACGCTTCTTTCTAAGAAAAAAGGTCATCAAAAAAATTATGTCCTGATTTTTCGTATCACAGATATGGTCACCCTATTCTCGGTGAAACGAAAAAGTACGATCGAAATCTTTTAAGGTTGGCTTCATAGGAAAATGATGAAAAATACAAAAAATAGTCGCAATAAAACATACTGAAAAATTTGACAGTTTTTGCGAAAAAATCTTTGAAATTCAGAAAAAAATTATTGTCTAACATTTTCAGAAAACTAATAGAATTTTGAAGAAGCTCAGCAATGGAGAGGATTGCAATGGTCATCAAAGGAACTTTGTATTTTTGCGTATGATTTCGAAAAGCTTCAGGAATACTTCAACCACATAAGTTTTTTTTTTTAAGTATATGATTCATGTGTGGATTTCAAAAAGATAACCAAATTTTTTACACCACAAAATATACCACAAAACGCGAAAAACGGTTCAAAATTTGAATTTCTTTTATTATTCAAATAATTCTAAGAATTCCCAGAACTTATTTAAGAGTAACAAATTCGATATTCACAAAAAAACTGATAAAATTTGTGAGCATGTCGGAGCTCGCGAACATTTAATTTTTTATGAAAAATATAGTAGCCATTTTTAATTTTAATTTATCAGATGTAATTTGATCATTAACTCGCTTACTCAGATCTGGTGTTTTTGTATATAATTTTATCATGCAAGGGAAGATAAACAATTAATAAATTTTAAAAAGTTTTTCGAGATTTGAAAACATCAAAAAATTGTGCAAAACACAAACAAAGTTTCCCAAAGTTGAAATGTTTTTGCTTCTTATAAAATTGTTGGTATATAACTTCTACTTCACTTTTTCAAAATTTTCCGCAGTTTTCCTTGTTATTCCAAATCTTATAAGATTCCAAAAAATTTTATAATATTCGCAAAATTTCGTTTGAGATTTATCAGATTCTCATGATGCTTTATAACTTATCGAAAATCATATAATTTGCGCTTGTAAGTTTTCAAAGAACCCAGAAGACATAGGAATTTCTTCTAAGTTTTTTTAAATCTTATAAGAGTTTTATAACTTGCCTATAAGAATCTTTGAGAATCTTATAAAATTCATAATTACGAGAGTTATAAAACTGTAATCACAAGCAGCAACTCTGTTATCTACTTTTTACCTATATTTGATTAGAATTACAGTTTAAAAAACCGAAACTAAGTCAACAAAGTTATACTTTTTTGTCGTGAAAAGAGCAATGAAAAAGATTTTAAAGATTGATATGGGAACGCTTGACTACTTTGCTATTGACTATCATAAATTATATGCACAATTATGAAACATACAAATAATTTCAAAATAATCATAATGATATTGTAAGATTAAAATAATCTAACTGTAACGACTCGATTGAGAATTGCTCACAGCTTTATTACTTATTGAAATCAGAAAAATATAGTATATCTCTTATAAAGCATGGCTAACACTTTACAATTTTAGCCAATAAGTGTCCCATTCTCATCAGAAAATTAAAATCTAAATTGATTCCACTATCATAAGTTCTGAACATTTATCTTAATTTCGATCTAAGTATTATTATCATTTTCATATTCATGTAATAATTCAACAATATATTGCAATAAAATAGTTAGATAAAGTAGTTAAAATAATAATGCTTATCTATATCTTCTATATCTTCTATCTTCTATACTATAAAGCTGAATACCTATTTCTTTGTAACGGATAAACGTTAAAACAAATGAACCGAATTTGATGGAACTTTGACACAATATCAAGGATCATCTCTGGATTGCTGTAGGCTATTTGAATTATTTTCGTTTTTTTCAAAAACGACGAGAAAATAACAATTTGAGAAATCTTGGTAGACCGAGCCGACTGATTCCAATGCGCAAGCGCAAAGTATCTGCTTCAACGTGCTCTTGAAAGCGGCGCATGCGGCTTGACTGGGATGGTCAGTTTCCACGTTGGTTTTGGACACCGCTCGCGTATTTAGAGATTGCTGTCGTAACCATCGATCCGATGTATTGATTATGATCTGCGTGGATCAGCTGTCAACTGGTAATAAAGTGTTATAAGTGTCGGATTTCAAATTTTGGGAAAGTTTTCTATCCTTATTGAAGCTGCGATTTTAACTGGATCGGGAGCTGGAGAAACTGTCTTTATTCCAGGAATTCTTATGATCCCTACAGATTTACCTTTTCAATTCAAAAGATTGCAATTCCCTATTAAAGTTTCATCTGCTGTGGCAATCAACAAAGCTAAGGGACAAACTATCAACACTGTTGAAGTAGACTTACGTCCAGGATGTTTTTCTCACGGTCGATTGTACGTTGGATTATCAAGAACTGGTAATCCAAGAAATCAGTTCCTATTACTACCATCGAATAAAAAAACTGAAAGCGTTATTTATCCTGAGGTTCTCTGAGAATAATATTATTATAAAGTTTTAATTTATATACCATTCTGTATAAATAAATATATTTACATTCTCATCGAGAAGGTATTAGATTTGTGATAAATTTGCCCTCCCCCCCACCGTTTTTGTCAAATGTCCACATTTTGAGACCCCCTGAACCTGAAAAACAGGTTTTCACGAATGTGTCTGTCTATATGTCTGTCTGTGAACCTTATAACTTTTGAAAAAATTAATCTTATACATTGGCATTTAATACACTTTTTGAGTGCCAGAAACTGAAAGTCAGGTTCGGAAGCCAGATATTTTGGATAAAAATTCAAAAAGTTGGAGCATTTTGAAGGTTTTTAGACCTTTTTGTCAAGCCTCAAAAATTGTAAGTATGGATTTCTATTGTAAGTAATAAGAAGATCAATTTTTCCTCATGATTTTTCTTGATGGAAATAAAATTGTGAAAGTTATGGCATTTTCAAAATTAAAAAATTTAAACAAAGATAAAAATTTCCAGCTGAACAATGCTAGATATAGAAAAAGTTAAAGGAAAAAATTGTTTCATTTTAGAAGCCATACAAGATGATAATACCAACTTTTTGAATCTTTCCAAAGAATCAAAAATCCAAATTTTGGTCGCACAAAAAAAATGAAAAATAGAAAGCTTCACTTTTTCGTCTAACTATGCAAGGTATGGAAAAATATAAATAAACACTAATTGTGCCCCAAAAAAATATCCTCAAATTTGATGATATTTGGTTTTTGACAAGACAAGTAGTTCTTTATCCTTTTATGAATAACCATATTAAAATAAAAAATTTAATTTTTGGACAATGGGCACAAGCTCTGGAAAAAACAAATAGACACCAGTTCTTGACCAGAAAAATATCTTTCAATGTATTATCAATTTTTTTTTTAACAGGATATGTAGTTTTTATTTAAATCAGGAAAAATATTTATAAACATTACATTTCCAGAAGAATGACGAAGGCTGAGATAAAAGATTGATAAAGAAAAGTTGGTAGCCCAAAAAAGATCAATACATTTCTTTGGCACTTTTCCCATCGGACGCGTAGTTTTTTTTCAATCGTAGAAAATGAAATAATACATTAAAAAATTAGATCTGTAGAAAAATCACACAACATATGAAAAAATGAAACAACAAAACTTCTCTACTGTTAAGCACAAATTTTGATCGACCTGCTATTATAAATTCTAAAGTAACCCAGATAACAATTCGTGCGCACCATGCGCGCATGGCGTAGGCACGGCGTGCATGTAAACGCGCATGACGTGCGTTCAGACCAGCACGCAGATGTAACCGCAATGGAGGAGCATATGCCCGGCAGATCGTGCGTGTCACGAAAGTGCGCGCATGGGGCAGGCACTAAATGCACGTGCAATGAGGGACTTAAAATTGTTTATTTATGATAAATTAGACAAAAAAATTATATAAATATGATTTTTTCATTCGATGAATGTGTGACATTGATGGAGTTTTCAATAAAAAAAGTGAATTTTCAACAAAAGTTTCGTAGATGAGAAGTGAACTGTTTCCTAAAACATATGACTTTTCAGGTTGACATACAATTTTCCGCTCCTCCCTTATAAGTATTATGGCGTGCTTTTCAATATAAAATTTGCAACATTATATAAATAATACAAAATATATTTTTATCGACGATGCGCGAACATGAGATACTACTTTTTCAATTTGACGTTTGAAACGGAAGCTATCTTTCGTTTTTTGAGCTTCATCGTCGATGCGCGAACATGATATATATATTTTTTTATACTTCTTTACTTTTGGTGAGACCTAAGTAGCAAAAAACAGTTTTTGTACCTCCTAGAACTTTGAAAAGTGGTAGAATTTTTCGCTTCTCCTCAAACATAAAACAACATGTGCTCTCAAACATAAAATTTCCAACATAATAAAAATGATATAAGATATATCTTATCCTATATCACAGACTGAATCAATTAAAAATAATCAAATCACATTCTCCCTACGCATATGATAAATCCTATGACGAATCACCTGAAGAATTTAAGCTATTGTTGAAAACCTTGATGGAAAGGAAGGAAAAGAGGGAAGGGAAGGAAGCAGGAAGGAAGTAAGAGAGGAAACGAAGCAGGAGGAAAGTGAGGAGGAAGGGAGGCAGGAAGGGAGGCAGGAAGGGAGGAAGGAAGAGAGGAAAGGGAGGAAGAAGGAAAAGAGGAAAGGGAAGGAAGCAGGAAGGAAGAGAGGAAAGGGAGGAGAAAGCAAGAGAGGAAAGGGAGGAAAAAGGAAGAGAGTAGGGGGAGGAGGAAGGAAGAGAGGGAAGCGGGAGGGAGGAAGAAATGAAAGGGGGAGGAAGGAATAGGAAAGGGAGGAGGATCCATGGAACCAGATCTTATTTATGAATAGTACTGTGAAGGCGTGTCAAAAGCTGTGGCATCTGGTCCTGTATTCAATCCAGTAAACTCCATATCGATGGATAAAAACTAGGCTCCCTCAAGTTCTGATAACACTTCTGGAAAATTTGTGAAGAGGAGTATCATTCCATAAGAAAATTATCTACTCGCAAATAATTTGAATTTGTTGAATAAAAAAAATAATGAATAGAAGATATCAAGGTTTTGGAGTTTATGGAGGTTTCATAAGGCGCGAAAAAAATTCCGTCCAATTTAAACGCACACATGTTCTGTTTTTAGCTTTTTGTGCATGAATGATCTGTGTGAACTTAGAAGCCGTTTAGATAACTTGGTATTCCAAGCACAAAGAATGAATTTTTTTTTTCACAGGAATGTTTTTCGCAAGAAATTTGACTGGATAGCATTCTAATTTGAATGAGAAAATACTGCGATAATAAAATAGGTTCATTCATAATTTTTTCACTCTTGCCATGGTTTTTGAAAATAGAAAAATGAGTATCGATTTCAAAACTTTCAAAGTTAATGCTCTTTGCTGATTATAATGTATTGCACATTATTGGTACGTATCAACTCTATGCTGGAATTTGCCACATTGCCACAAAATGCTACAATACTGTAAAATTTATGCCAGATTTAATTTTTTTTCTAATCAATATTTATTGTGTCCCTTCAATGGGCTTTCATTTATTTTTGGGTAAAAGAGTTGCAAAAATTGGATATCAAAATTTATATCGACTAGTTTGCTTAATATCGCAAGTTGATATTTAAATTATGAAAGTATTACAAAGTCACTCACTAGCACATTCTTCCGGAAAAAATAACTAAACGTAATGATCTTTAATTAAATTGAACACTTTTCACTCAATACGTTCAGATACTTTTTTCTGGGAAGGTATAATTTAGTTAGTAGAGATAGGGAAAAAATTCATTTTTTAGAACTTACGATTATCTTCGTATTTATATCGAATTGCTTGACCAAGGAACCATTCCACTTGATCTGGCATCATTGTTGTTATTGGACACACAATATCTTCGCAAAATTGGTCGAATGCTTCAGGCCATTTTTCAGACTCAATTGCTCGCAAGGATTCTCGGTCTTTTACTTTGTAGTCCGAATCATTTGATCCTCGAGCCTCACAACTATGTGCCAAAGTTCTTCTGTATCTATAATTTTGCAGAATCGTATGTTTCAGTTCTTATTTTAGAACTAGAAAAAATACTAAAATATTTTTCATCCAAATGTTGAAAATCAAATTTTTATTTGAAGGGTCCTGGGTGCATTCAAAATTAAAAATTTGACCGCTTTTGAAGATTCAGAGTTCTCGACTTTGAGGTTAGGTCAGCATCTTTTTTTAACAATATATATCTTTCAAAGCACATTTTTTTATACCCTCCTTAAATATTGCGCATTGAAACGGGACCAGGATAATACAGATTTTAGAATTATTCGCAAAATAAATCATCACAACGCACCTAACCTAAAAACTTGAATTTGCGAAAATTGACTTACCGCCGAGAATAAATTTATCCTAGTGTAGGGAAACAAACCCAAATCCCTTCTTGATAACCTTCCTTCATCTTGCTTATTTCCAACTTTCCCATTTTATTATGCCTGTGTTTGGACCCTTCCTGGTTTTCTCCTGCAGCTGTGTGGGTTGTGACGTCAATAACCATTGTCCACTCAGGGTAAGAATAAGAAGAGGGGATGTAGGCATTTTGGGACCTGACACCATGTAAATTACAGAGTAAACGAGTAACCATCCGACACTTGTTGAATAAAGACGTTTAACCAGAAGATATTCCTAGCCTCTTCATTTATTTTAATGCCCTACTGTCTACAGTTTCAGAAGTGGGATGAGGCTCGCGAACTTTTTATTTCTCGGGTCGCTGTGTGCATCCGGATTTTCTTTCATATACTTTTACGCTGTGTGCATTTATTGAACCTTTTTCTTATGTGAATCATCTGCTTCGATGAAACTTTTACGCTGTGTGCCAACATTTTTTGTGCTGTGTGCCGGAATCTTTGTGGTGTGTGCCGAAAGCTTTGTGCTGTGTGCCGGAAGCTTTGTGCTGTGTGACAAAATTTATTGTTTTCAGTGCAGAATTTTGAATTATGTCTGGAAAAGCTGCCAGTGATTATACTGTGGTAGAGTTAGAGGAATTTTTACGGCTCAAGAATCTAGAGACATGCGGAACAAAAGCCAAATTAATACAGAGATTGACCGACTCCGATCCAAATTTTTGGAAAACAGTGCCAGATCTGACGATGGAAGAAGAAATTCAGCAAAGGAATGACAGAGAATCAGCGGGTGCTCCCGTTCACAGAAACGAATTTCTATAGGAGTCCCACTGGCAACAAATTCGGGAGTTAGGAATTTTAATATTCCTGGGAATTACTCAGTTTCATCGGAAACATCACAGATGCAGCGCGAAATGGAACTTTTACGAAGGGAGAAAGAGCTTTTAGAAAGAGAAGTAGAGCTCTTGAGGAGATCGACGCCAACGAGTATCCACAGTGGTCATAGTGCGCGGTCAACAAATTCAAACGTTAATTTGAAAGGAATCGGTGAATTATTAAATGATTTTTCGGGTGACGATTCATTCAAAACTTGGATCAAAAAATTAGAACTAGTGCGCGCAAGTTATTCGCTTGAAGATCCCGCGTTGAAAATTTTAATTAGTTCGAAATTAAAGGGGCGGGCGCTTCAATGGTTTCATTCGAAACCAGAGCACATTATTCTGAGCGTGAATGAACTCACTGAAAAAATGAAAACCATGTTCGATCAGCGTCCAAATAAACTATTATTACGCCGTGAATTTGAGAAACGGAGGGTGGAATCCTAGTGAAGTTTTTAGTGATTACCTCCATGACAAAGTGATTCTAGCAAACCGAGTGCCAATACCGGAAGAAGAAATGGTGGATTATATAGTGGATGGTATACCAGATCCTCGGGTACGGAACCAGGCTCGGATGCATTGTTTTAGAAACACGAATGATTTAGTAGAGGCTTTTGAAAACATTACGTTGCCGAAACATTATGTAGACGAGAAAGCAGCAATTGAACCCGGAGTCAAGTCTTTCAAATCCAGAAACGAGGGATATAAAAAAGAGGAGCGCCGTTCGGAGTCCGCGATAGCAGAAAAAAGCAGGGTCTAGGAGAGAAAAGGAGACTCTCATTTCTCTCTTTCTCGATGTAAGATGTGCATAGAGCTGGTCAGTACCCTCTCCACTCCTAGTGCGAGGGGAGCGAGTATATTTGGTGCAATAAATCTCCAGTAGAGATGGTTATAAAACTTTGAAGCCTGAACTTTCAGCAGTAGCTGAGTGCAATAAAAATTTAACGCTGAGTCTCATTATCGCAGGTATAGGGAAAGAAAAACCAGATTTGAGTCTCTTAAGTTGAGGAGCAATACAATTTTCATGTTTAAAATATTCAGCTCATATTCCAGGACTCTTTCTCTCGTTTCAGGTATACTCCTTCCAAAAAAAAGAGGCTCATAGGGAAAATGAGTTTTTACTGTTTGAAGGAGTGGAGTTGTGTCGGGTGCCCTGAAGAGCCTCTTTTTCTAATCGAGAGCCATAGTTTCTTCGAGGCTCTGAGAGACTCTTGATGAAAAAAATTTCAGTTACACATAGCATAGCTCTTAGTCTCTTACCGTCATATATCTGAAATCAATAAATATGGAAGAACTATATAATTGTTTTCAATGATTTTGTATGATTATTATTTATTTTTCAACAAAAATCTAAATCAGATCTCATCGTGAGAATTATTTTGATTTTCAGAAAACTTGACTTTTTTGTTGAAAACTTCTGTATTTTGTTAAAACCGTATTTTGTAGTGGAAAACTGTTCGTTAAAAGAAAAATGCATTCCTCTAGGTTAAGAATGTAAGTGTTCAGTCGCAAATTAATGTCTTTTGTTTCTGAAAATCACACTAATTTGTTTGAAAATCCGTCTCTGGCCTAAAAGTTTAACACTTTGGTAGGAAGTATTTTTGGATTGGATATTGAACTTTTTCGTAGGTAATTAGTCCTTCTCGTTTGAAAATTCAACGATTATTTTTAAAATGATGTTTTTTGTTCAAAATTCGTCTTCTTGGTGATACATCATTCTTTTTCGTGAAGGAGTCATTTATTTCTGCCAATATTTCACCATTTGGTTTAGAGTTTCGACTTTTGAGTTGAACTTCTCTGTTAAAATGGAAATTGATGATCTCTGCTAAAAACTTATTGAGGCATTTGAGGAATGAGCTATTTTGTAGAAAATTTGATTTTTTTCTAATTTGACAGGTTTAAAATTATTTCGTTTTTTCTTCATCAGTTTGGTTGAAAATCAATTTCTTCAACTGAAAATTTAACTGTTTCATTTTTAGTGGAAAGTTGATCTCCTCTAGTTCAAAATTCGACAATTTGGTGAAAATTTGTCTTTTTCAATTGAAAATATCAATTATTTCGTTGAAACTTTACATGTTTTGTTGGAAAGTCGATTTTTTAGTAGAAAATTATCTGTCCCTTCGTAAGTTCATATATTTTTTCTCAGAAAATGATTCTTTCTGCTTGGAAGTTATTCTTCTTGTTTGAAAATTCACCTTCATGGTTGAATATTGAAGTGCTGAAGTTATATATAGTAATTTTTTTATTTGAATATTCATCTTCTTGATTGAAAAATGAACTAATAGTTGTAAATCCGTTTTTTTTCGTTTTCGAGAATTGATTTTTATTAACTGTGGGTTTGACTGTTCCAATTATTGTAAAAAAATGATAATTTCTTCTTTGAAAATTTCAGTATTTTTTCTTTTTAGTCGATTTATTTTTCAATGTTTGATCTGTTGTGTTAATGGAAGTTTAGAATGAACGTCATGAAAAAATACATGTTTGCGTTTTGCGTCGAATATAGATATGATTTCTAGATAACCGGGAAAACTCAAAAACTTGACCGTGAAGAACCGTAAAATGACCGGAAATTTGAAATCGTCAGTCGAATCGCCACCCTGATAAAATTTGTTCTTAACGAGCCCAAATTTGTCATAAAATAACAATAGATTTTACACGTTTTACATGCGTTGTGTTTGACAAGTATATACAGTGTTTTTTTTATTGAAAATGCTTAATTTAAATAAAACAAGATCAAAAAGAAGAATTTTAATACCATCTAATGGAAACTTCGAGAGTCGCAAAAGTTTCAAATTGGATGAAAATAATTTTTTGAATTATTTGTCTCAATATTAAATTATTAATGCGTTGGAATAAGATAAAATAAATAATTTCGAAATTGTGCTTTATAC
>WSXT02113658.1:0-11128 GCA_011762715.2 Neuroterus valhalla
TGAACCAATTTTAATCATTGGTATTAACCTCATTACAAAAAGTATAAAATGTCTATAATATACATCGTGTTCCTACAAAAAGTAGCCATTTTCCTTGCATCGTTAGTATATTATGTTATTTTAAATACTTATTACTTCTATTTTCTTCGTACAATTAAATAATTTCTGTAATAATTTTTCCTGTGTCGGATTTTGTTACAGAAAATAGTAAAGCTTGCTATTATGAAATAGGAAAACTTCTTATAAAAATTGTACAACTCATTATTCAAATAATAAAATGCCGAAATTTTAGTGTTTTGCCCCAATTTGCTACTTATTTTAGTAATTTTTCTGATAGAAAATTTTTCAGTATCATAAATACTATACTTTTTTCTTTTTTTATGAGAATTGGATAAAATCTATTAGAACGGGAACACTGACTAAGACCTAAAAAGTTTCTCACCAGAATCTTCTTGTACTTTTCTACTAACAGGGGCCAAACTAACGCCTGGCTAAAACACAAGATCAGGGCCTCACTAGACGTGTATAGTTTTTCTAGTCACACGTAATACAAAATCTGAAGGGTTCTAACTAGGACATACTAGTCCAGTTTTTCTAGCAAGGGCCTGGCCACTGCCCTAGTTGAAATAGAGACAAATGGGGCGATTTCCACATGAGTTGCGAGCGAAGCGAGCCATGAGAATGTGCCCGCGCAGCGGGCAGATTTTTTTCTACATACTTTTCGATGGAAATATGACCGAGGAGAATCAATGGATCACTTATAAAATCCGTTTTTATGATAGAACATCAAATTTCCTAATTCAAATATATTTCCTTATTGAAGATCCAAACATAAGACTATCATCTGATTGAGCATTCCATCATTTTATTAAAAAATCATCCACTTCGAGAAACCATTTTCTCAATCAGTTGAAAATCCAGGAAACTGGTTAGGGAGTCATTTTTTCATGATCAAGAATTCGACTGGTGATTCGGAAATTCTCCTTCTGATTTGGAAATTGATCTAATTTGATAAAAATTCATTATCTTTCTGATCATATCAAACTGTTCCGTCATGAATTATATTCCGTCTTGCTTGAAAATTTAACTATTCTACCGTCAATTTTATTTCTTCGGTTAAAGAATGATTTTCCTCATCAAAAATTGATGTATCTCGATTAAAATATAAACTTCTGGTCGAAACTCAAACTAATTCGTCGGTGATGGGGTTCGTTCATTAAAAATTCTGCACATCAATGGAGACATCCTTATTAAAAACACATGCTAAAGAAAATAAGGTTCAATTGAATCAAATTTTTTTTATTCAGGACAATAACACCTGACATACGGATCTATGCAATCATCGAATTCATAATTATTTCAAATTTATTATAAAGGAATCATCCCACGCATTCTGGGAGGAATCCAGTAGTCACAAACATCAGCGGACATTTTTGGATCTTTTTAAGAACGTCCTGAGTCAGAATAAATTTCTGAATGGGTGCAACGCGTCCTTTCTTTAACGTTGTCGAACTTTATTCCCAATTGTAAGGAAACGGTTCGAAAGGTATAAGATTGAAGTGTTGGAGTTCTTCTTCCGAAGGAAATGTTCCCTCATCCAAAGGACGAATATCTTCCGGTTCACGGCTATTCACTTGAACTAGTTTCCCATCTTTTGGATAATATATCCCACTGATATACCTAGTCTTGTCTTTTACCATAGTGATGAACCCATTTTCTGCTACCCAAATTTTGTATTTTTTATCGATTGGTCGGAACCCCTTCTCTCGCGTTTTTGCTAGAAGACCATGACCCAGAGTGAAAAGTTCCGAAATTGGTATATCAGCAAATTCACCACGAGGAGGAGACTCCTGTCCTCTTGACGATAAGACACGTTCTCGATTATCTCCTGTGTATCCCAACTCTGCAAAAAGTTAAAGTTTTATCAATTTTATAACTGTTATTCTATAGAGGCAAATTTTTAGATGATAAGCGTATTTCGTTTAGTTTTAGCCTTGTCATAAGAATCTGGTAATCAAATTCTCATGCATTCTCAAAACTATCATAAACTTTCGTTAATTTCTATAGGTTTTATAAATAACAGGTAAAATAAGAAGAATATAGATCAGGGTTTGCAGAATAAAACAATTCCAAATCGCTCATCCCATTCCCCCTTGATTTTGTCCCACTTAGTCTCGTTTTACGGTACTTACCAATAGATGCAAAAAGAACAGCCAATGTGAAGAATAGAGAAATAGTGATCTTCATCTTTTCTGTCCACAGAGAGAACTGCTCAATCGAAAATTTTCTGAACTGTTTTAAATGAAGATGTTGGAACTTCTAGTATATATACTAGTCGCTATCTCATTCGCCCTTCTGAGTTACCTGTATCTATTGATTCATCGTACGATGGAATAGAGTGGAGGAAATTGTTTTTTTGGGATATTTGTATTTCATCAATTCCTTCTCCTCTTTTAAGGTACACATACCTATATTTCATGAGAAATAGAATCTAATATTGATGAATTTCTGAAGTGCAAAATAATGCACTGGACTGCACAATGCCTCAGGTTGTCTGAAAAAATATGTCCTCGCAGTTCACAGAGTGCAATGTAGATGGATTCAATGGATGGATGGAGTCTCTTGAATTTCTTAGAATGCTTTTGTATTCACTCTCATTCAGCCTAAATTCAATTAATATTTTTAGTTTCTCTCAGTTCGTTCGAATGGTTTGGAATCTTTTCATACTTATAATTCAAGATTAATTTATCTTCTTCTCATTGGTCGAAATTAAAAATTTCACAGAATATCATGTGATTCGCCATTTAAAAAATCTGCCCGCTGCGCGGGCACATTCTCATGGCGCGCTGGGCGCGCGGCTCGCTTCGCTCGCAAGTTTGAGCGCGCCTAGGGCGCGCGTCATTCGGATCTCGCGCTTCGCGCTCAATGATGCATTTACCTCGCGTTACGCGCTCGGCTTCATACGTGCTTAATTCAGTTTACAGTGTCATGCATACACAGAATTACAAATATTGCAAAACTGCTGAAACCCCCACTTCTATGAATTTTTTTTTTCATTTTTGATAAAATTTTTTTGATATTGAGTTTACTCAAGGCTCTACTGGCGTTAAGGCACACATTCTCATTATACAATACTCGCCACTGATATTTACCTCTCGCATAGTTTGGCTAGCAAAATGAAGGGGCTTTTCGCCCCTTGTTGCGCAATATACTATTTTCCGACTCAGAGGGTCTCAAAACGTGGAGATTCCAGCAAATCCGCGAAAGTCAATTTTCACATAAGACCAATACCTTTTCATTCAGAATGAGAATGTAAGAAATTCACTTGTTATTTTCCGTCAAAATTCAAGTGAAAAGATGAGGTACTTAAAACTCTTGCAAAATAAGTTTTTCATGATTCCCTCTCTTTGTTTATCCTTCTAAAAACTATCGTGGCATTCATTCGTAAGTCTACTAAATCATCTTTCAGAAAATTTTCATTCGACTGTTATTGCTGAATCTAGTAGAATGTTTCCAAATTTTGTTAAAATTTTCGACATTAAGAGCAAATCAAACTCTTCAAATCTGAACCAAGGACCCGAATGAATAAGACGTGAGTGCACGATAATAGTTCTCAAGTTATGGGATCAAAGTGGAACGAGAAACGAGTATGAATATTTGTTTTTACCAATCGTCGAAACGTAAACAAATATGTTTTTGACGAAGTGTTTTTGTTTCCTAGTAAGCCGTTCTGTAATTTTTCTGAGTTTGTTTGATCAATAGCTCGTCATGCTTCATAAATCTGGATCAAGGACATGCACAGGAGTCACGGACATGCTGAGTAATCATGGAATATGTTTATCTGGGAAACAAAAATTTCTACGATGTTAAGAATTCAAGATCATATGACCTTCATCAATGGATGAAGGTGTATGAAGGTCAAATTCAACGAGTAAATATTTTGAATGATCACGTCGTATCAATTCGTATTAATGGCTCAGAAAAAAAGAGTGTTATGACAAACTTCAAATTTTCTAGAGTTTAAACAATAATAATAATAACGATAGTAATTAAGGTGAAAATGCAGAGGTTATCTCAAAATGCGACAAAAAAGAAATCAGCAAAAGAAAAATGAAATATCGCTAATTTTCGTATTACTTTCACCGATCTTCATTTTTTGAATGCCTTAATTCCTCTAGGACTCTAAGCAGCATCACTTTTTATCAGAATCATTTTTTAACCTTTCTTTTTTCTCTGTGAGCACATAATTTCGAGACGATGATTTTGCTGGAAAAACCTTGTACAATTTATCCTTTTGAAGAGAAAGTCAGAGAAAAAAAGCATATAATCATCACGCGCTTCGCGCGCGGCTCGCTTTCCTCGCAATTTTAAGCACGCCTGGGGCGCGCGACTTTCGGGTCTCGCGCTTCGCGCTACTCGGTCAGCCTTTGTACCTTCCTACAGTTGTATTAAAAGCTTGTGAAACTCAAGAACGAAATGTCGACTACTTTGATTCGATGGGTGTTAATTCTCTTTTGGTAAAGCTTTTCCGGCTTTAACGAATACATTCTCATCACGTGTCTTGTGCTGCGCACTCGATCAAAGTTTGTCCAAAACGTTAGAGAAGTTTTTTTGCCTAATTTTTTTCACATTTTGTGTAGTTTTTCCAGAAATTCAATTTTATGAATTGAAATTATATTTTTCGCGATTAGAACAAACACTACGCTTCTAATGGGAGAAATTATAACAATCTAACTGATATCTTTCGGTTGAACAACTTTTCTCTATCAATCTTCTGTGTTAGCGTTAGTCATTTTAAAAAAAAATTTATTATTTCATTTTTATAGTTATCTTTTCTAATGAGAATGAAAAAAAAATCCCGTTGAAGAAGTTGATAACACATTCAAAGATATTTTCCTAGTGAAGAACTTGCGTCTATTTGATTTTTCCTAAACTTGTGTCAATTGTCCAAAAGAGTATTTTTTTCTATTTTTATGTACTTTTTCAAAAATGAAGCAAAAACTACTTGTCGTACCTCACATATTTTTGCCGGAAAAAGAAATTTTTGAGAAAACTCGAAAAAATGTAAAGATCATCCTGGAGGGTTGCCAAAAAGGAACATTTTTTTTCTTCAAACTTTTTTTCATATTTGTATTTTGTATTTATTCAAACGAAAGTTTCTAAGGCTAGTAAACCCTCTAAAGGAACAGGTAGTACATATTAAAGATATAGCTGTGAAACAGTGATCGGTTTAGAAAATATAAGTTCTCAGAAAAAATAATCAACGATATTAAATATAATGAGAGTTTCCAATGATGCAATAATATATTGCACTTGTGTTATATTATTGTATCTCAAGTTGTTTGGCTGGAAATTTTCATTTTCGTTTATATTTTTGAATTTTGGAAATGTCACAACTCCGTCAATTTTATTTTGATAAAACAAAATCATGAGGATAAATTGTTTTACTTTTTACCTTCTATAAGAAACCGTACTTACAATTTTTTAATCTTGGAAAAAAAATCCCAATAAAATTTCAAAATGCTCCCTCTCATTGATTTTCGATCCAAAATAGCTGGTTAACGAACTTGTCCTTTCTTTTTCGGTATCAAAAAAGTGTGCCAAAGCACAATCCAATATGATCATCCTTTCAGAAGTTATCGAGTATACAGGTTGCAGACTACAAACTACAGACAGACACCTTCGTGAAAATCGTTTTTTCTGACTCGGGGGGTCTCAAAACGTGGAGATTTTATTAAATCCGCGAATTTCAATTTTCGCATGAAACCAATACCTTTTCATCCAGAATGAGAATGTAGAGAACGATTTCAGAAAAACCAGTTTTATACAAAATATTCCAATTTTTAGCCTAAAGGATGAATCTTCTATATAAACGATTATTCTTTCACCAGAAAAGAGACACTTCTAACCGAATATTCCGATTTTTAACCAAAAAAATTATTCTGCAATCATCTTGACGAATTTTCATCATTTATTATTGACCGAACAATTGTGTTCTTAACTAGAAAGATAATTTCCTACCAAAAGAGATGTATTTTCCAAAAACCCATAGGTCTTCATTTGATTTGCCAACTGTTCTTGTAAGGAAGATGAAGTTAAAAAATGAATCTTCCACAAAATAGTTCAATTTGCAACCGAGTGAATGGATTTTCAAAGAATACGATCTGTCTCAGACTGAAAAATTGAATTTTCAAGAAAGAAGTCCCACTCCAGAAGAGGAACACATAGTATTCGAAAGCTCACACAACCTAATTTTTCTTCATGACTTGCTATTTGTTTTATAAAATTATTTATTGATTCGGTATGCATAAAACTAAGACTCGATTCATCAGAATTTTCTCATCTTTTTTTGGACAAAAATATATGAATTTAAGATTTTATGAAGTTGATATAAACAGTTTCAACCAGACCAGTAATTTTGACCAATTTTGGGTACGTCATTTTTAATTGTTAGGGATGTTGATGACAAGAAGCTCTCATTTTTTGATTTACTTCATTCCGAACCCTGAATGAAAAACATTCGAAATTTTGATGTAAATAAAATATGCAAAGATAAACTAAAAGTTTTGAAATTTTTTATCTAAAACAGCTCGTATCAAGAGTGATAACATGCAATAACCTTTAACAGAATTCGAGGGCTTTGTTCTGTTGAAATATAAAATGTATTCTTACCATCGTTTCTCCAGAGGAACAATTTGCAGGTGTAGAAAAAGAAATAAAAAAATGTTCCTTGCAGAATATTGGTTTAATTATTTAAGCGGTTGGAAAACTCATGTTTTTAATCAGGGTACAGTATGTCATTGGCATAGTTTCAATCGAATTGGTCCATATAAATCCGACTAATGATAAATCTGTGCTTTTAAATATACGAAACCATGTTAAACCCAACTATAGATTACATAAGCAGCATTAAATTTACTATGCAATTCAATATTTATTCAATATGTAATCCCGCCCTCAAAATTTTCAAAAATGCTATGTGTAGCCTGAAAGTCTAAGATACTGTCAGCAAAATCATCGTTCCTGAATCTCGCATTAGAATATTATCTCTAATTCTGGACAATTGTTCAAAAAATTCTCCAACATCTGAAAAACTAGAGCCCCTGCTCTAGTTATACTCCTGCCTAGGTTCGATAAGAAAACTGGGTAAAGAGGTATAAGGTAAAATGAGGTAATTCCTCTTTAAATTTCCTAAAGGAAATGATCGTAGAAACTTGAGAACAGGGAACAAAAAAGGTCAAGGAAAATGCGGTTAAAAATTTGGAGGTTATAGCAATGCAAATTACGATCAGCAACGGGTAAATGGGAGTTTGCTTTTTTTACTCTCACGATCTTCATTTTCTCGCTTGCAGATATCATCCCAAGATTCATACCTGAACCGATCTTATCTTTTGTTTTCTCAGTAAACTCGCTAGAAAGCTAGACGATTCTTCCCGAAGTTTCATGACAGAATTTCACGGGAGAGTTTGGAAGTATTCTGAAATTTTTTTCAGAGAATTTTGCAAAACTCAAGGAATCTCGAGCAATATTAAACTCTGTTGATTTCCTAATACTTCTGAATTGTTCCTTATAAGGGAAATACCGTCAGAATTGTTTCCTTTTAATTGTTTACTCCGAGATTCTCACGGATACCTCTCTTATGTTTGTGAGCATAAGGTCACTCATACGTTTTATATGAATGACAATCTATGATTCTGTAGAAGAACATCTCGTGGATGCTCTTTGTATCGTCAACAGGTACAAACAGCAAATCAGTATAGACCTTGGATTAGATAAGTGCGCCAAGATTTACCTGAAACGTGGATGAATAGCAGGTATCGATATGGACCCTGAGCTTGTGTACGGAAGTGTTATCAGATACCTTAGCGCTGTGCCTAAGAGCCGCCTTCAGGAAACAACATCAGTGAAGGAGGTCCTCTGACGCAGATAAAAACACCTTTCCCAAGGATTTGGCTCTTCAAGAGCCTCAAGGCTCTTGACATCACTACAAGCAATCTAATGCATATGGAGAGAAGCTTGCACATCAACTCGCCCGATAAAACGTCTGGCCTTAACCTTAATACCAGAAGAGAGTGAAGTCATAACTCCATTGGGATGCTTCACTTCTCAGATCACGGGAGAAGGCTCAAGACTCATTTCAGGAACAGGGAGTTTCATTTTTGAATAGCACGACGGCGTGATTTCCACCTTAGCACACCGCAGAAGCATAATACGTCAAGAGGTTTCATCTTTGTCGCTTTTATGGCATTGGTAGCGACCCCGCCCTTCCGAACACTCCAAGGGGGTAGAGTCTATTGTTGAAAACGAGAAGTGCCAAATTCACTAAAACTACAATTTCTCGGCAACATTCTCTACCCAATACACAAACGTGCTTATTGACAAACGTGACCGAACTATGTTCGTGGTCGAATTCTTTGCCTTGACTGACTTCATTATCAGAGGCGAAGTAATCGAGAAGAAGAAGAGTGCGTCCTCATCACTGTTTAGTAACCCTAAAGCCTTACCTGTGCACCAGAAGTATGCCGTGACACAAGACATCTGCAACTAACATGCTTGCCATCCCGATTCTACTCTATTCGTTTGGGGTAGATCCATAGACGAAGAACGAGCTCAGGGCCCTTGACATTACCGAGCGCGAGATGATGCATATAAAGAAAAGCTCGCATGTCCACTCGTCCATTTTGCGCTTATACATTGCACGCCGTAAAGGCAGGCGCAAACTTCTCAATCTTCAATGTCTTTGCAACCGGGTTATGCTGAGTACTATTCATATTATTGCGAACAGTAGAGCAGTCAGCTGAAACCCCCTTCCTTAAACAGCATGAAGACACGATAATGCACGAAAACTTTTTCAAAATTGTAAACGATCAATCCTTATCACATGAGTTAACGTTTGCTTCTCTCAAATCATCTGGATTCAATTCTGGAACAGAGAGTTTTATTCTCGTGTGTGCTTTATCACCATATTTGTCGCTCTCATGGCGTTGGCCGCGATCCTGCCTCGCTGAACGCTCCAAGGTGAATATAGTCTATTGTTGTGAACGAGAAGTGCCGGATCTGCTGGAACTATTATTTCTCGACAATCGCCCTTACCCAACACACATGACCCGACATGGCGCTCCTTGACAAACGTGACCGAACCATATTCGTGATCGATTTCTCAGCCTCGGCCGACTATAACATCGAAGCCAAGGAAACAGAGAAAAAGAAGAGGTACAAAGATCTCAGAGAACACCTACAGCGAAATCATTAATGATATTTGGTTAAATTAATTGTTCTCGTCATCGGTGCTCTTGAAGGAGCAACGCCTTTACTGGTTAGTAGCCTGAAAGCTATACCACGTGCCAAAAATGTGCCTTTTTATAACTTTTTCGTATAATTATTCTGATATCCAACGGCAGTAGCTGGGTGGTGATTCTTGGCTTGGGTGGGATCTCAAATGTCCAGCGGAAATGGGCGCGCTCAGCGCTCGCGTTGGGGTCTGTTCGGAATTCTCGCTTAATCGTGTCTTTACTACCTTTAACTGATGTTGAGCAGGAGATTTGACGCTAACGATCGGTGCAGGCATTCTGTGCTAACAAACTCGCCTGTCGGTAATCGACTGCCCTAAGGAGTTTTAGTTTTCTGCAGTTTTTCACTCCTCCGACCAAATCTTCAGGAGAATGCGAGCGTTTTAAATCAAAAATCCGGCTGGAGACGGAAAGGGTTTTAGAGATTCAAAAAATTCCACAAGATTAAGTACGTCAGACATTGCTTGGAGGTTTATTATGAGAGTTGGGGTTGTTCTGGATTTCGCAAAGCAATTTGAGTGATAATATTTGTGAACTTGGTCCAGATTTGAAGATTGTAGTAAAAGTCTGATCATATAAATCGAAATTTGTCGAATTGTTCGGGCTGAACGAAACTAATTTGTGGATTTTCATCCAACGGAAGCAGAAGATAATATTTTCAGAAATGATTGTTATCTTCCATTCTCTTTCCCAAGTTGAAAACACAAATTTCCGCAAATAAGAAAAAATTTCTCTCTCACTTTAGGAAATGAGAAAGGATCTCCTAAATCTACTGTTTTCGCTGCTAAATGATAATTAAAGAATTGTAGGTAAAAAATGTTCCGTCTAATTTGGAATCTACGAAAATGGCTAACAAGCATGTTTCCTCGGATCAAGTAAGATGCACAACTTGGAATAAAGTTGAATATTAGGAACCTGGAATTCTTTTATCTTTAATTGAAGAAACATGCTATTATCTTTTTTTTTAATGAATTGGGTGATGTTCGAGCGTCTGAAAATTTGTCAGTTTTGCCTTTCTTCTTTTCATTGACGACTTGCCTTAAATGAAGAAAGATGCAATAAAAAAAAAATGAACTCGTTTTCCTGGTTTAAGTAGAAGACATTCCGTGTTTGACATATTATCTTCTTCCAAAATGTTTACATAAGACTTAATCTAGAAAAGAACAACATGTTCTTTGGAAAATTTTATTAAATTCTGAATAAGAAAACCCGAATCCGAAATTTTCCTTTTCCCTTTGGCATTTAATGTTTTTGAAGAATTTGAAAGGTCCATAGTTTCAAGGTTTTCGCATGCAATTATCATCCCAAGATTTCAACCTGAATTACTCAAATTTTTTGTATTCTGGATTTAGAAGCATCCTAGAATTTTTTACATAATTTACCTAATTTCCGTATCTTTGTCGGCATTTGTTCTTCTGCTTTAAGTCGTGAAGGAGGATTTTCTCCGCAGTCTACTTCTACCGTCAGACAGCTAGTGATTACTTACCCATGATTGTCTGTTAACTGAAAATTTAGAAAAAATTTCGACAACTTGGAAATACTCTACGCAAAATGCGAACAAGTCTAGATGACTCGCTGAATTTTCCGTAATTTTTTGAAAATTTGCAAGATATCGGGGGAAGAAAAGTTATAGCTCATCCTGTGTAAGAAATTATTTCCCTAAAAAGAGTAATGCTATTTTTTGGGTGCATTTGTTGATCTGGAAAAAGCTTTCGACAAGGTAAATAGAATTAAAGTTTGGGAGGTCCTGAAAGAATATGGAGTGACTGGATGGCTTCTGAAAGCAATACAAGCAATATATAATGGTAGCAAAGCAAGTGTGAGAGTAAATGGACAAC
>WSXT02113669.1:0-11128 GCA_011762715.2 Neuroterus valhalla
TCATATAAATTTAATCAAATCTTCTTAATTCCTTTCAATTCTTCTTAAGTCTTTCTAATTCAACTGAATCAATGACGTATTCCGGATTTTACCATTTTCTTGTAATTTATCTAGAACTCAAGTAATTTGTTACTTATTATTCCTAGAATTTTGTTAATTTTCAACAAATCCCTTCGGATTTTAGTTATTTATAAATAAGTGGCAATTTAACCTAATTGCCACTTATTCATTCTGGAATTCTCTTTATTAAAAAAAAATTCTTCAATTTTGTTAAATTCACTTGAATACTTCAACGTTCACTCATTTCTATCCACTTCAATGAATTTTCGTATACTCTTTTTTTCTTCAATGTTTGTTGATGTGCGTTTCATAGAATTATTATCAAATCATCAAAGCCTCAGATTCCTCAAGCTAAAAAGTCCAATTTTTTAGAAAATGGTCGACTCTTAAAAACCGAAAATATGAATTTTCTGGAAGAGGTTCATTTTTGACCAAAGAAGGTGAATTTTCAACTAAAAAGGTAAATTTCGACCGGAAAGATGAGTTTTCAACCAAATAGTTATATTTTCAATTTAATAGTTGATCTGTCAAAGGAAATTAGTGAATTTCAACCTGAAACAGTTGCATTTGAAAGTCAAGCAGACGAATTTTTGAGAATCGAGTTTTATTTTTAAGCTGAAAAGTCATGGTAGTAAAGTCATCTCGACGATTGGACTTTTTTAGCTTGAGAAATCTACTGCTTTGTTGAAAATTCGCTTTTTTGGGGAAATATGACCTTTTTCGGTTGAAAATTATCTTCCGTTCAGAAAATTCATATTTTCGGTTCTTGAAAGTCAACTTGTTTTCTAAAAAATTGGACTTTTTTCAGCTTGAGAAATCTACTGCTTTGTTGAAAACTCGCCTTTTTGGAGAAAATTCACCTTTTTCGGTTAACAATTATCTTCCTTTCGGAAAATTCATATTTTTGTTTCTTGAAAGTCAACTTGTTTTCTAAAAAAGTGGACTTTTTTCAGCTTGAGAAATCTACTGCTATGTTGAAAATTCGCGTTTTTGGGAAAAATTCACCTTTTTCGGTTAAAAATGATCTTTCTTTCAGAAAATCCATATTTTCGGTTTTTGAAAGTCAACTGTTTTTAAAAAAATTGGACTTTTTCCAGCTTGAGAAATCTACTGCTTTGTTCAAAATTCACCTTTTCCGGTTTTAAAGTAACTGTTTTCTTAAAAAATTGGACTTTTTTCAGCTTGAAAAATCTACTGTTGTGTTGAAAATTCATCTTTTTCGTTGAAAATTCACTTTTTTCGGTTAAAAATCAATTTCTTTTCAGAAAATTCATATTTTCGGTTTTTGAAAGTCAACTGTTTTCTAAAAAATTGGACTTTTTTCAGCTTTCAAAATCTACAGCTTTGTTGAAAATTACCTTTTGGGGGAAAATTCACCTTTTTCGGTTGAAAATCATCTTCCTTTCAGAAAATTCATATTTTTGTTAAAAAATCGTCTTTTGAGGTTAAGAACTTTTCTTTCATGGTAGTAAAAAAAACTTCCTTGGTTGCAAATTTGACCATTTGGTTGAAAATGCATCTTATTACAAACCGAATTTACCTATTTCATTGAAAATCCAATCGTACTGTTAAAAATCCTTTTTTTGGTTGCTAGAAAGTTCAACTACTTGGATGAAAACCCTACTATTCGATTGGGAAATAATTTTTTTGTAAATTCAATTACTGAGCTGGAAATTCATCTTTCTTGGTAGAAAATTACCGTTTTCATTCGAAATTCATCTTTTCAGGGTTTAAAGTCAAGAAAAAGTAGTCTCAAATTGTAAAAAATCATGATTTCATATAATTAATCTGAAATAAATGAATATGTACGATGCATAAGAATATGTTTATTGCTGGACATCTTCTGGAGGATTTTCAAAAACACTATCAATTCAAAAAAACAATTTTTTCATAATTGGTTTAAACAATTGCATTTCAAACAAATTTGCACCACTTTCTCGAAAAATCTAGTCGTAGATTCGGTTTCAGCGCATAAAAATACATAAGAATAGAGTGTTTTCACTCTTGTGAATTAAAATGCGTACGGGATTATACGCAGCTCACGGACTAACAGCTTTTGTAGGTGTACCTTTTCAATTAAATTTTTTCCTTTATTAAAATCGATGACATACAGCTCTGATTTTCCTGGCTTGGAAAGCGTCCTGAACTTGACATTTAAAAACTATGATTTTAAATTATTCGGATTTAGAGATACCTCTCACAATTAGAAGCAAACGAGATTCAAATTAAAGATGACCCAAACCTGGAAAATTTAAATATTACTCAATTGATGTGGAATGAGGAAGTTTCCTTTAGTGATGTAAAGTAACTAGTTACAGTAACAAGTTACTTTTCTTGTAACGATCGTGGAAACGAAGTTAGTTTTTAAAATAAGTAACAAATCGGTTACATTTTATGTTTTTTTCAGTAACTGTAACGCGGAAAATTGTCATTTTTCTAGTTGATTTCAACATTTAATTCACAAGTTTTTTCTGACAATTGATCGATTTAATGCTTTTCGAGCTATTTTTCTTATTGTTATTATTTACTTTTTTCCAGCTATTTGTTCATTTGTACTATTCATATTTTACGTGGCAAGAGATAGTTATAGAGATTTGTCGCCTGATGAAGGAACTTATTTTTTAGAAAGAAAATAAATAGTTTATTTTACCTAGTTAAAAATGCATTGTTTCTGGTTAAAAATACATCTTTTCGTTCCAAATTAAAATAATTCAGTTGAAGATTCAGCAGTAGGGTGGTCCAAAAATGCATTACAAAAAATTTTTTTCGAATTATTATGCAAAACGCCCGGAATATTGTTTGAATCCACAAAAAAATGAATGCATTTTTTTTGTTTTGAAAAAAAATTATATATAGAGGTGCCACAAGCCCTGTGAAGTTTACCACGTATTCCCCATAAGGAAAAAAGACGTTTTTGTAAATTCAAATATCACCCCCATAAGTCTGTTTTATAGGGTCCTAAAAGACCCCCATAAGTGAAAAAATGGGGTTTTCGAGTTTTTGTCGCTAATTATGATTTTTTTGTGGTTTTTTTAACGCAGATTGATTCAAATACATGAAATACTACTTAAGACTTATGATTAGATGTTTATTAAAATTTTTTAAACAATTTTTACTTGTTTTTAGCAACTTTCTCTTAGAAAAGGGTTAGAAGGTCAAGGTTTTTTCTTAATTTTTCATCTTATTTTCAACGTTTCAGTTAGAGCGAGGTGATAATCAATTAAAGGTTAAAAAATAACTGTTTAAACAATATTTTATTATTCATAACAATATTCTTTCAGAATAATGCTACAAAGTTTCGGTTTTTTATGAAATTTCCAACTTTTTGTCCACTCTTCACTTGAAGTGGGTAATTATATAATTTAATTTAGCAAAAGTAATTGTTTAAAAAATTTATGAATGTTTATAGCTGTCTTCTTCTAGATTAATACTATATAGTTGCGGTTTTTTCCTGAAATTTTAAACTTTTTATCACTTTTAAATTAGAGTAAAGTAATAATTAATTCATGTTAAAAAACAAATTATTTAAACAATTTATTATCATTGACAATAATATTTTCTTTGCTCAATGATAGAAACTTGCGGTTTCAAATTATTATTGTTAATAGCTATCTTCTCTCAGAATAGTGCTAAAAAGTTACGGTTTTTTTCTAAACTATTAAGCTTTTTATCAACTTTTCACTTAGTGCGGTAATAATTGATGCGAGTCAACAAACATGCTTATTTAAAGAATTTGTTATTGTTCATGACGATTTTCTCTTTGATAAGTGCTAGAAAATTGTGGTTTTTTCTGAAATGTTTAACTTTGCTCTACCTTTTTAGCTGTGAACAAATAATAAATAAACATTCGAGAGAATCATATTTTACGTAGTATTGTATTTTTGAGTAAATTATTTTTGTTCTTTTCCCAATGTTAAGAAAAGTAATTAAAACAAAAAAACTTATACAAAAGAGAAGAAAGAAAGAATGGGATTATAAAAAGTAGGTGGGAGCACTAGGTTTGTAAATGACTTGTAAAAGTTTTGTTTTTAGTTACAACGAGAAATGTATTGCAAAGCGTAGAAAAACAACTCGGAATTTCCCCTCCTGGGAAGGAGGGGGTTGAGGGGTTTATATTAAAATATTTCCATTCTCTCTTTTTGTATCTTTTGTATGAGAGCTCTTTTGTTTTATTTATTTTTCCTAACATAGGAAAAAGATCAAAAATAATTTACTTAAAAAAATACAATACTACGTGAAATATGATTCTTTTTAAGGTTTATCTATTATTTGTTCACAGCTAAAAAGGTAGAGCAAAGTTAAGCATTTCAGAAAGAACCACAACTTTCTAGCACTTATCTAAAAGAAAATGGTCATGAACAGTAATAAATTGTTTAAATAAGCATGTTTGTTAACTTGCATTAATTATTACCTCACTAAGTGAGAAGATGATAAAAAGCCTAATAGCTTAGAAAAAACCGCAAATTTTTAGCACTGGTCTAAGAGAAGATAGGTATTAACAATAATAATTTGTTTAAACAATCATTTTTGTTAAATTAAATTAAATATTAACTCACTTCAAGTGAAAAGTGGGCAGAAAGTTTTAAATTTCAGAAAAAACCGCAAGTTTTTATCATTGAGCAAAGAATTATTACTTTACTCGAATTGAAAAGTGATAAAAAGTTTTAAATTTCAGGAAAAAACCGCAACTATATAGTATTTATCTAGAGGAAGATAGCTGTAAAAATTACCCACTTCAAGTGAAAAGTGGCCAAAAAGTTGTAAATTTCAGAAAAAACCGAAACTTTGTAGCATCATTCTGATAGAATAATTTTTGTTAACTTTATTGATTATCACCTCGCTCTAACTGAAACGTTGAAAATACGTTGAAAAATTAGGAAAAACCCTTGACCTTCTAAACCTTTTCTAAGAGAGAGTTGCTAAAAACAATTATAAATTGTTTAAACAATTTTAATAAATATCTAATCATCAGTGTTAAGTGGTATTCCATGTATTTGAATCAATCTGCGTTAAAAAAAAACCACCAAAAAAATCATAATTAGCGCCAAAAACTCGAAAAACCCATTTTTTCACTTATGGGGGTTTTTTGGGACCTTATAAAACAGACCTATGGGGGTGATATTTGAAAAGTAAGATTTTATTCGCATTCTGTGACTAATTGTGAAGAGAAATGGTGAATTTCGAACTCGACTCATCTAATATTGAGATTTCTGAATAAAATTTACAAAAACGTTTTTTTTTTATGGGAAATACGTCGTAAACTTCACGGGGCTTGCGGCACCTCTAAATATTTTTTTTCCACGACAAAAAAAAATGCATTTATTCTTTTGTGGATTCGAACAAATTTCCGGGCGTTTTGCATAAAAATTCGAAAAAAAAATTTTTGGACTACCCTACTCAGCAGTCTCGTTAAAACTTATCATTTTAGTTGAAAATTCAACTATAAGTGGTTGATGAATTAACCACCAATCTTTTTGGTTGGAAGTTTTGATTTCCCTTTGAAAGAATAATTATGTTGTTCAAGTTTGAATAATTTAGATAGTAAATCAATATAATCCTTTGAACTGTTCTGTTGAAAATTCTCCGGTTAGGATTGATATTTCACGATCTTTTCGAATGTACCTGTTTCAGTTTTGAAACTAGTTTTGTAACTAGTTTTGTTTTTCTGTTGAAAATTATTCTTTTCGGTTGAAAACTCATCCTCTTTGTCCGAAGTTTTAATTTCTTCATTTAAAATTCATCAATTTTGTTGAATATTCGTCATCTTTTTCTGAAAAATTATTATTCTGTTGGAATTATTTTTTTTAGAAAAAAAACTTATTGCCCAACAGCCAACTGATTTGTCAAAAATACGTCTTTTGGCTAGCAAATTTCTTGAAAATTTAACTACTTGTTTAGAGATTAAACTTCTTTGTTGATGAGTAATTTTTCTTATGAGAATGTATCCTTTTCAGTTGGGAATTTAACTATAAGGTTGAAGATTCATGTAGTTTGTTGAGGATTTGTCGTTTTCCAAATGAATCTCCCTATTCCATAATCATATATTTTATTAAAAATCCATCATTTTCATTGGAGATTTAACAATTTCGAAAAAAGTTATCCTCTTTGTTTCCTTTTTGTATACCAATATTCTTCTCAATTGATATTTCATCTTATTTTTTAAATCTCATGAAGATTCGGTGAAAAGTTATCCCTTCTTGTTAAAGAATTCAACTGTTTAGTTGTGGAAACAAACTGTTTATCGAAAAAATCCAGTTTTCCTGTAAAATTGGTCTTCTTAGGTCAATAATGCAACTGTTCGATTTGGCATCAATCTTTTTTTTGTTGAGGCTCTACCTTTTTTTTTGGGAATGTATTTTTCTGAGTTAAAAATTAGACTATTTGGTTGGAAATCCATGTATCTTGTTGAAAATTCTCCCTTTTTTTTTGTAGAAAACCAATTTTCTTATCTGAAAAATAAATCATTTCGTTGACAAGTCATCCTTTCTGATTAAAATTTCTACTGAAATCAATTAAACAGTTGTGCTTTCAAGCAAAAAGACGAATTTCCTACAAAGCAGTTGAATTTTTAACATAAGGGTTCATATTCAACGCAAAAAGACAAAGTTTCAACAAAAAAGTCAAATTGGAAAAAATTACTTTGTAATAAAATATATGAATTTTTAATAAAATTAATAAATTTTCAACAAGAAAAAAAATACATTTTTTACAGAAAATCAATATTCCACAACAAAATACATGATTTTCGACGAATCAGTTGAATTCTCAACTGTAAAGAATACATATGCATATATAACAAACTTATGCTTAACATATTAGTTTAAGCTACAATCAAGTAGTTGAATTTTCAATAAGAAATTTTTTTTTTTAATCGAAAACAGAATTGTTTTTAATCAAACAGTTGCTTTTGCTAGCCAAAAAGGCGATTAAAAAAAAAGTTGATTTTTCACCTGAAGAGATTGATTTTTTACAATAAAAAAGAATATTGAACAAAGAAGATAAATTTTTAACGAAGCAGTTGAGTTTCTACTAATAAATATCCATTTTTAAAATCATAGTTGGATTTTCAACCAAAGCAGAATAATTTGTTTTCAAATAGTTGCATTATTGAACGTCAAAGACGCATTTTTCACGAGGCAGTTGACTTCCAAAGGAAAAACAAGTTTATTGTTTACTCAAAAAGACAAATTTTTCACAAATTGCCTCTCTAAATCTGAAATAGTGAATTTCAATATTTCATAGTGAATTTTCACTATTTCAATTTTAAAAAAATGGGTCACTATAAAATAGTGAAATTCACTATTTTGATTAGTGGTTTTATGGTGTCACTAATTCAATTAGAAGATTTCACTAATGTGGAAAGTGATTACCACTAATTCAAATTTCAATTTTCGCTAATTCGATTTGGTAGACTTAACTTATTAGAATAGTGGATTTCGCTTATTCAAATATTGGATTAGCTATAGTCACAGGTTTTGAGAAAAATAATCAATGCAATAATATTTCAATCAATCGTATCTATTAAATGCAACTCATTCTGAATCTTTCTCGCAATTTTTTCGTTATTCATAACTTAAAATAAACCACTTCACATCATAACGATTCTATGTTTCTTATAATACAAAGAAAAAATATCAGATAATAATAATACTAATAATAAGAATAATAATAAATTTCCCCAAGTTGAAAAATTGCTGAAATATAAGAATCCCGAATAATAAAATTCCTCACAGAAAATTGCCGAATTATGGAATATTTGGAGTAGAAAATTTCCAAATTATAAAATTCCTGAAAGGAAACAATTAAATTTTTCCTTTCATCAAATATCATTCATTTATTGAAAATAGAAGAAACAAATATCTTTATTGAAGAAGTACATTTTTTTTAATGTTTACAGTTTAAAAAAAATTATGTTATCAATTTAAAATAGCAATACTTGAAGAAAATGTATTTCTGGATGAACAATTTTGTTTGGAAATGTGCATAGTATTTAGAAAAATGTTAAGGAATTCGAATTTCTAATATATTTTTTTTTTTAATTAAAAATAAACGTAGAGATAAATCAGTGCTGAATTATGACCTGAAGTTTATTAGCACGCGTGTTTAAGTTTATTTTTTGAATACAATTTTCGTACACTGATTGTTATTTTTATTTCAAGAAATAATTTTGGAAATTTTACAATTTCAGGAATTTCATTATACGGGAATTTTTAAACTTGGAATTTCACAATGTCGGAAATTTCATTTTTCTTGATATTTCAGTCGTCCCTTTAAACCTTAGAAAATTTTTGTAATTTTCGCATCTTGGAAAGGAACAGAAAAATATTTCGAAACGCGTCGATGCGTTATTTTATTGAAAATAAATTCAACATCTATTCTATCAATTTAAAAATATATTATATGTACTTACATCTTAGAATGGGTGATTGAATTGGCCGGTTTACTCTGATATTCAATAGATATTCTCACATAATTAAGCACGACTAAAAAAAACGATTAATTTCTGCATTTTAGACAAATATTATTTTGAAAAATTATTTCTTTGAAAATATATTTATGACACGAGCTACTATCAAGTATTATAGTTATACTATTAACTTATAAGTATATTTCAAATTTTTCTGATCGAAAATAAGGAATTGAGGTTATTTTTCCTTCATTTCAGTTTTACTATTTGAATTAGTCATTTTTGACTAATTGAGTGCTAGTGAAAATTGCACTATGACAATAGTGACTAACACTAATTGAAATGGTGTAAGAAAACGATTTCACTTTTTCAATAAAGAAATGACTTTTACTAATTCAAATAGTGAAATTTTCACTATTTCAGATTTAGAGAGTCGATTATCAAATAAAAAAGATCGATTTTTGGACAAAGAAAAGTAATATTCTACAAAAAAGTTAGGTCAATTACCAGAACGATGAATCCTCAAAAAACGAGTTCAACTTTTGCTCAGGAAATATTTTAATTTGAAATTTAAAAGAATATTGAACTAGAAAAGACAAATTTTGATCAAAATAATTTAATGCTTTCATCAAAACAGATGAAATTCAAGCCAAACAGTGTCACTTTTACCTATGAGGATGTTTGCGCCACCTAACTGAGGTGGTTGGTTATAACTGAGCATGCCTGGCTGTGTTCGACATTTTGAGATTATAACTCGCTTCTCATAATTCGCGATCCTTATAACGTCAGCTTTATCGGGCGAATTTAGGGAAGCAAGTTATGTCGCCCAAAGAGCTGTCGAAATAGTCTTCATTTGCAAAGTGCCGGTAAATCTGTAGAATAATAAACACAGCGCCATGATGTTCTTTCACTTCAAGCTGGAGGCAGATGGCGCCAGGTAACACCCATGCGGAGGGGGGCAGTGGTGGGGATTTCTGTGGAGTTCAGCTAAACGAATGCTTACGTCGCGTAGTGGTTCAGCTAAACAGAAGTCTTCTGTATTCATCGAATGCAAAATAAACGGTGTGGCTATTTCTCCCGTAAACGGGATGACAGCAAGCAGTGAATCAAAAAGTTTGTGTTGAGGCAATGTCTATCGATCACGAATATTCTTGGTTAATAGCCGATTCAATCGTGTTGGCATTTCTTAAATATTAAATTTAGGAATTTTGAATTAAACTATGTTATGTCATATGACTCCCTTATCCCAAGTCCCCAACATATCACTGCTTCTGCCATCCCGTTGACGGGAAAAATAGTCACAGCCTAGAATAAAACCAATATACGAATGCATTACATGATTAGTTATCAGCCCATTCCTTTTAAGAGATTATAAATATACTTCTGTACAATTCTTTTATAATATTATTTGGATTGAAGTGTGCTATGCATAAACCATCAACGTCAACTGTGTCCGACGAACGTTCATTTTAAAGGTTATGTTCTCGGGTTTGTCGATCACACAGACAGACTCACGAACACGCCAACACAACTATGAATTCGACGGTGTGTAAATTCAGCAGGCATGACAGGTCTGACGTTACCTAGCGCCATCTGCCTCTAGCATGAAGTGAAAGAACCTCATAGAAAAGAAAGAGGTGACGAGATTGAAGGGGGTAAATAGGTTTAGGAAGGAGTGTTTGTAACGATGTTCATGATTTTTTTTGACAATGGAGGAATGTATGTAATTTATTTATACTTCATGAAAATTTTGTACATATATTTGAGAAGAAATTGTGAAATTTTCAAATTCTTTTATTGAGAAACATGGAAGATGTCGGCTGCTGCCTATCAAGCGTCCCAAATGGAAATCGGTGCTTGTGTACATTCTGGAGGCCGCAGTTTTCATACGACATCAATAAGGTTCCAAATTTAACTTCGGCACATATATAATCTCTATTTGGTCCGAATCAGTGACCCCAACTTGGGCATGTAAGTACTGCGCTTGCCCGGCGCAGCGGTCCTCATTGGCCGCCGTTTGGCGCGTGATTGAAAGCGGGGAAAATGAACCATTATTGTGGATAAAATAGATCATTATTATAATTCATAAATAATGTCAGGAAGACCTAATTTTTGATTAAGGTTAGAGGTGAAATAATAATACGTATGTTTTGTGAATACTAGGAAGATTCATCTTTATATTCCGAAAAAATAGTCTATTATTTACGAAATATACGCATTATTATTATTCTATTTCTAACCTCAGTTACGAATTACGTCATTTCTGAGATTCATGTGCGAATCATAATAATTATCTATCTTCTTTTTAATGATAGCTAATTTTGCCAGCTTTGAACCACGCGCCAAACGGTGGTCAACGGTGGCCAATGAGAGGACCGCTGCGCCGGGCCAGCGCAATACTTACATGCCCAAGTTGGGATGACTGGTTCGAATCAGTGCTGCCAGATTGGGCTACTAATAGCCGATTGGGCTACTTCGGTCGACAGTTTGGCGTCTCAAATCTTCTCGCGGCGGTTAATCGCCATTTGGGCTACTTACGACTTTCGATTGGATACTTTTGGGCTATACCTACTTTCTATATTTATATTTCTTACTCACGACGATACATGTTTCTAGTCGAAGAGGAGCAAAAAACACATTAGAGTGAAGAAGATAGAGAGT
>WSXT02113680.1:0-11128 GCA_011762715.2 Neuroterus valhalla
CGCTACAAGGCACTTACTTTGAAGAGTCAAGATCCTGTTGAGAGGCTCTTCTTTGTCTTACAAGAAAAATTTATGTTCTCGACACGATTCTAGTGCGTAAGATAAACGCAGAATACACGGAGTATGTTCCCTGTTGTATGACAGTTCATTTTGATTTACTCTATTCATTTTCTTAATGATTATTTTCCTAAACTACTATGTGCCAGCATGGTGTAGAAACGAAATTTTCTTCGGGAACTCGAATGAATTTTGGTATTTTAAACTCTCAAAAGTAAGTGAAATATAGCCAAGAATAATAAAATCAAGGTAAGTGCCTTTGCAACTTCTATCCAGCCGCGATTCGTATGGATTTTGTATTCTACCGACTCCAACACTTTCAAGGAAAATGAATAAAGTTTCATCATGTTGAAGTTGTAGCAATCACACTGAACTCAAAGCGAAGTCCCACTATCTCGAATCAATGACACAGTCTAAATAAACGAATTTTTCGTTCTTCAGACATGAGATCATGTCTTGTATATAAGAAGGTAAACTTTTTTCACCATATTGTCAGTTACGACTTTGTAATTTCTCCCAAAATCGGTTTCTAGTCTAAATAAAATGAAAATTTTCATTTCTCTCGTTTTCTCCACTTTTATCATATCCTTTGGATCTGTTCGTAAGTATAATATTATAGAACCCTAAATTGGGCATGTATCAAATTATCGTCGACCGGGGTAATAATGGGTCACAAGCGTTAATATGAATCAGATTTTGAATAATGGCATATAAAAGCGGGTTATCGACTCTATTTCAGAATTGAGTTTTCGCCATACATATTTTTAGAGTACAATTCGCATTTCACTCTGGAATACTCCTGACATATTTTATTATCATTGTACAAATTCCTTATCTTATCATCTATTGAACCAAAGAATTGTCTTATTGATCTTTATAAATCACATAGAGAATTTTCAATAATTACGAAAGAATAATTTTCGGAAATTATACCCTACCTCCTACCTTGTAAACTGATCGGCTTATCTGGACGCGTAGAAACATTTCCAGATTCATGAACATATGGATATTTTTCGTATTCACGAGCTTGAGGACCATAAAAAGTTGTGAACTGGTTGAAAATCCAGCCTTCCCAGAAAAATAAGCCTAACGAGAAGGATTCAAAAGAATTGGGAACAATTTTCGCGGATAAGAGAAGATTGTGGGGGATTACTCAGGAATTAATTGAGAATTTATGTGATTCCAACTAATTGAATAATTTTTATAATACCTCAGGAGAAATGAAAATGGAAAAAACGATCTTGACAAACTTTCACGAATTGATGTATGATTTTTGCAGATTAGGAAGGACATGCGATGCGAGTATGTAATGAGAAATCGTGAAATATTTTGAAAGGAATTATTTAATTTATGAAGATTTCAAATGATTTCCTGAGTTTCCACGATATTTTCCAATGTTTTATGAGAATTTCAGCGATTTGAGAACAATTTTCGCGGATCGCAAAGGATTTTTGAATTTGAAAGATACATAAGGATTTCAGACAATTTTGAAAAATACCAAGGATTTATCTCTATCTACATGGATAACAAAAGATTATGAGGTATTCAAATTGATTTGAGGATTCTAGAAGTTTCCTTAGAAAACCATGAGTTATATGAACATTTTGTAGAATTATGATAAAATTCCAAGATAATCAACCCCTCAATTTTGAGGGGTTTTAAATAGTCTTGGAAAATTCCCGAAGAAATTTCGTGATTTCCAACGATTTTGCAAGAAATGCAAATGATTTTGCAGATCGCGAAGGATTATCAACTGTACTGTGTCATCACGAGAGATTTGTCAATATTATAAAAGGCATCATTATATTACCCTATATGATTTTCGATGACTGCAACAATCTTAGAATAATTTGAAATATTGCATAAGCAATCGTGGGGATTCCAAAAATTCCAAAGCATTTCAAAAGAAGGCATGGAGAAATTAACGAATTTAACGATTTAAGAAGAATTTTCCGTGGATCAGAAAAAAGTTCGAGAGATTCTGTAGGATTTTATGAGATTTAGAAATATTTCGAGAAAAATTAAAAGATTTTGGAAGATACAAAAAGATTGCAAGAGAAATCAGAGGATTCCGGATGACTTCAACGGATTTTCAATAATACATTTACGATTTGATTTGAAAAGATTTGCAAGGATTAAAAGAGATATCAAAATAGTTTGACGGATCTTATGAAAATTAGGAGGATTTAGAAACGCTTCTGTAATTACGGAATTTCCGAGGATTCTAAATAGTCGGAAGCAATACCGAAGGATGTGGACGGATTTTGAAGGATGCTTTTCGCAGATTACTGAAGATTCCTAGAGGTTCCAAAAAATTTCTAGATATCTCATGAAATTTCAGAACAAATAATGGAATTCTCAACTTCTGAAGAATGCCGAGGATTAGAGAACGATCCTTACGTATCGAATAGGATTTGGAGGGATCAAGTATGATTTTAAGTGGATTCGAAATACTCTCAAAGGAATCACGAGATTTTGAACGATTACAAAGGATTTCCAGAGATGTCAGAGGATTTTATTCAATTTCCAGAGATTTTATTTATTCATGAACGAATTCCACGAATTACGAAGATTTCCAAAGGATTTGTCTCGATATTCAGAGGCCCCAAAATATATCACACATAATTATAGGGTTTTGGAAGATTCTATTGGATTTCAAGAGAGAGCAGAGGACATCAACCAATTTTTATGCAATAGACGGCTTTATGAAGGGTTCGATCGTATTACAAAATATCTTCAGGAACTTCATATAATTAGAGATTATCAAGAAATTCCAAGAATAATCATAGGTTTTCCTAAGATTGTGGAAGTCCTCAGAAGATATTAGAGAAATCTTTCGTATTTGGGAAATTACAACAGATATTGGGGGATGCGGTCTAATTTTCATGGACTTAGAGAATTGGATAACGAATCTCAAGGTTGCGAAGGACTTCATGGGATCCTAAAACATTCAAAGGAATTCAAAAAAAATCAGTAGGAATTTGAATGAAAAGAAAATTTAAGAACTTAGAGGATTGTTGAGCATCCCGAAGAATACCGAATGATCATAATGAATTTTTAGGATTCCCAAGTATGATTTCCGCGGGTCACAATGAATTTCTAGGTTATCACGTTAATGATAATAGAGAGATTTTGCAATATTTGCTTACCTCTGATGATCCGAAGAGCAATGTTGAGCAACTCTGCTTCTAGATGCGAAGTTCATCGAGTCATCGGCATGGACTTTATGGTGACCTTATGATCACACTTGTAAACATAAGGTGAAAAAGTACCCACAAGTGGTGTGATGTCAAGGAGGTTAATCCAAGTTCATTATCATCCACGGTCGAGTCGGCATGAACCTTCGACTTGAATTGACCAAATTTTCAGCCGTATTACAATATGAAGAAATAATGGTTAAGTTCATCTTCTATTGTTTGCGGCTCGTTCTTGTAACAATAAGGGAAGCATTCTGCACATGCATCCTGTTTGCAAGATGTTTTCAGCGTGCTTCGGTTTCAAATATTATAAAAATTGCAGATGCTGTGGTTGATCTGACATCGCGGGATGTGCAGGTGCACGATTTACCCCTGTGTCAACTTGTCCATTTATTTTTGTCGATACTCTTACCGGTGGATTAATATTTATATAATTATTCACGCTTCAGGATAATGCTTAGACAATCATTTGTGACTGCTCATCGGATTTTGTGAGCGCATTTAGAAGAAGCATTTGGCACAGGACCCTCAATTCGCTACCTGAGGACGCTTCTACTAGTTTCGTATAGAGCCTCTAGTGTGGTTAAGAGGGAAATGAAGGAACTGATCATTTTTCCACCAATCAATATTATTAGTAAGCAATCAAGCATGTTATCACATAAATTTCCGTTCTTACAGAATCAAGTTTGCGGCAGTCATTCGCTCATAGGCGTTATCTAGTGCGTCCGTCAAAGCCATACCTCGACAATGATGCTGAGCCGGTTACTGTGACGACATATAATCATAATTTCGATACATATCCTGTACTTGTCCTGCAAGATGGAAGAAAATTTCCAATTTCTGAAACAACCGCAAAGGAGTGGATTACATACTTCGATGAAGAAGGTCAAGATTCGAATGATGATTTCCAGGTTTTCAAGTAGAGAAAAGGCTGTGCTCTTAATCCCCACCCCTCTTCATACAAAAGATCGGATTCTACCCCTAGAGTATCTGATAAGAAAGTGTTTACTTGAAGTAAAGTGCCTCCTGCTACAGAATCGAGATAATATTGACAACCTTGCCTAATTCCCTGGAATAGATTAACTTCTTGTTACAATATAGAATTGTTAGGATTTATACAAGGAATTCTAAATGTCATTCTATAACAAAATATTAGTTGACCTTGAATTTGGTATGATTGAGTTTGATGTTAATAAACTTTTTGCAGCTCTATGCTTATCAATAACCTTGTTGAAAAATACATTCTGCTTACAGAAAAAGAAAGGATCAAGCGACTTCGACGAGCATTCCTACAACAGCGGTCACGGAATTGATATCTTATTTTGGACGAGAAATTCGATATTCATGATTCAAAATATTATGAATAAAATATGATGATGTAACATTGGGAAATTTGTTTTCATTTCAACGCAAAAAATTTTTTTTTCCAGGTTCTCGATGTATCTAATAACGAGTATAATAATAAAAATTGTGATCCACCTGATGAATAAAATTCTCATTTCTAAAAGGTTAAATTGCACCTAATTTTGAAGTCCAAAATAATTTTTTGTTACGAGTGAGATTATCTTTGCGCATGCTCATGGATTCGTATCACCGACAGTGCATAACTAATTAACCATTTATACGTTTTGAAGGTGTTGACTTAAGTCAACCCTTGCATATATGCTACATGCGAAGGGGCTCTAAAAGTCTCTAGAGAATAAATTAACATTATTAGGCATGAGCATTACTATTCCATATCATTAAAGGAGATTGTCGCTGAAGAGTATTCATTATCTGATTTCCTTCAAAATCCAAACTACGTCAAGCAGATAAGGTAACTTGGTGTGTACCATGCATCACAGACGGAGGCAATTGTCACCTTCATATCGTTTATGAAGAGCATGTATTAGATTCACGATTATTTGTACCTATTAAGCTTTCGTCAACTATCAATGTTTTTGTACTGTATTCTCTTATTCATATCATCTTCACGAGAAGCTCTAATCTGATTCCTTGAATTTATATAAGTAACGTCCGGTGGATGAAGTAACTGATTATGAACTCTATGCCACAAAAAGGAGGCAATTTGAAAATTTTTATGATTCATGATAAGCATGAATTAGATCCATAGGTATTCGTATTTTTCCACTATCCGTCAATTCCTAACATTTTAAAGCTATGCTCTCTCATTTATATTATTTTCGCAATAAACCCTGAAGATATGGTGATGACATGGCGAAATTTGTTCAAACCTTTTCTTTAAGGAATAATGATAATATACAAAATATACATCGGGATAGCTGGTCTTCACTGGCTCTTACCACTAACAGCTCTTTCCGAACTTCCCTTTTAACTTCTCTTCTATTCCATAATTTCTCCTTTATTCCGCCATTTCCCTTTTATTCCCCCATTACCCTCAATATTATTCCCTGTCCTTGGCAAGCTCTGATCTATTCTCCACCAATTCTATGCTTTCCCCTGTCCTGATTCACTGTGCCAAAACACCCTGATCTCGCGTATATTTCCCTCTCAACCCTCATCCCTATTGCCTTTCCCCCTCAACATTCTGATTCTCCCTATTGATCCCTACCACAAGGAAGATATACGGCGTATGGACGAACATCTGAACCAAAAAGCAAATATGAACTTTTATCATAAACCTAGTATGAACATGAAATTTATGACAAACATAATTTTAGCAGTATTCTTATACAGAGATTCCATGTTGGATATGAACGGAGAGAACTGTAATGGTAATAAAGAGGGGCAGTCCAAAATCTGACGAATGACATTCTGACGCAAATGTGTTCATTGGGCCAAAAATCATGCAGAAATCGAATACATATACTGTTGAAACACTTGCTCAGAAGTGCGAATTGCGCATAAATAAAAGAACGGTTTACCGATGGGTGTTGAAGAACATGTGGTACTTGACCACCATGCAGTATGCGCGGACGCGAAGTCATTTAACGCCGACGATGTGTAGCGTGAATCCTATTGACCTGAACGTGCGCATTTTCGTGAATAATAACAAATAAACTGTGATCATGCAGAAGCGCTGTTGCGAAAAAATAGGGAGACCAAGAAAACAATAAAGAAGAAGCCTCACAGTAGCGAATAACTTGTGATATCGGAGTGAAATATAGTGTAACAAAGAGATCTTCCAACTGAGCTAAATTTTAGGTTATGTTATTCTTTTTCCGACTACTTTCGTATCAGATAGTCGAAGGTGCTAGGGAGGTCAGTTTGGACTGACTCCATCTGGTGGCGGGATTGATTCCTGACTCACACTCTGGAAGAGCTCCCTCGGCCCACAGAGAGTCGTGAGTCCGGTACCTCTAGAGGAAAAAGGTTCTCTAAGTACCGAGAAGCTGTTGCTCTTGGTGCTTTGGAACTCACGTTAAGCTGAAGATTCTTTTCATTACTGACCTATAGGTGGACTGTGTAAAGGAATAGAGGAGATGTTATGTAGGAACTCTTACGCTCGTCAAAGGAATAGGTATAAACAAATATTACGACTACTTTCACGGTTTCTGCGTCTTCATATTGCTATTTTCATATGATTAGATAAAATTATCGAGAAAATGAAATAAGAACCCATGTTCCAAATGCAGTTTCAATTGCCAAAGATTGAGGGAGGAGGGCCTGAAGTTTTTGTTCGACCAATTGTATGTTCCGGCACAGTTTGAGAGCCAAATCTCCGCTTGAGGTTATAAGGATCAAAAAATTATGGAACTGGCAGGTATTATTTTGGGCTCCAATCGTGCAAAAAACTAGAACTTTTTAATTGGGAAGAACATTTTTTTTTGCCTTCTTTACGGCACTACAAAAGAAGCTTAAATCCGAGTTTTTGAGCATCAACCCTTTGAAGGTTGTACGCCATCTTGAATTAAGGGGTGATTTCTCGTATCGCGTATAACAGTCATATTTTAAATTTATTTAAGAAAACAGTTGATACCATTTTTTTTTTAGAAAAATGAGATCTACAAATTAGTATATTCGATATTTTTTCGTGTTTTGCTTATTTTATGCTTGACAATCGATTATACAAAAGAAAAGGGTGTTGAAAATTCGTTCAGATCAAATACCTTTCTTGGTTTCGGTGCTATCGCAAAACGTTCTAGGCAAAAGCTGTGACTCACAATCTTCTACAATATTTTTTTTGAATTTTTTTTTGGAAGAGCAATTGTTTACTTAACGTAGTAGCGTCTGAAAGTTGCGCGCACCGTTACTCGGTAGTTGGTAGTGCTGGATTGTGAGCGCTGTACTAGCTTATTCCAAGTTTCGTTGATGGAATGGAGCAGAACATTTTTTTCCTTTCTTTTTTTTATAATAAATAAAATTTTCAATATTTTTCGGTGTGCATGATATGTATTACAATTATCTTTCATTTCTTTTTATTTGGAATTTTTCTTGTTTTTAAACGTAGCTCTGATTATTTTTGATCGGCATTTCGATTATTTACTATTGTTCAATTTAATTTTTTACAATTATTCATATGATTTCTCTTTTTTGTTGAAAGAATAAATGAAAAATTCTCAAAAATGAAGAATAAGGAAATTTGTACAGCAATTCGATGACAAAACTCATTTACTAAAATTGTGAGATTCATGTTCCGAACTTCACAATCTTTAATTTATGAATATGCAATCTGTAATGAAATGTCAGGGTTCTTTATTAGTTTCAGTTTTTTTTGTTGCTAAAATTTACAAAAAATCGTGTTTTTTCTCTTTTTTTTATTCATCCCATTTTCTAATGTTACTTCTATATCAGATCAGACGTGAGATCAAATCATTTTCAACTGGGATAAATAAAAAGGAAAGAGAAAAAAAACCGATTTTTTGTAAATTTGTGAAACATGAACCTCACAATTGTAGTGAATAAGTCTTGTTACTTTGTTATTAGAATAATCGATTGCTGAGCTACAAATCAGCGAAATACGAGAAAACATCAAATATTCTAATTTATAGATCTTATTTTTTTCATGGAAAATGGTACCAACGGTTTTCTTGATTAAATTAAAAATACGACTGTTCGGACTGTTATACGCGATACAAGAAATCACCCCTTAATTTAAGATTGCGGACACCCTGCAAAGGTTTGATGTTCGAAAACAAGGATTTAAGCTTTCTATATGGTACCCTTAGGATGGCAAAAAAAAATTTGCTTGCCTAATGAATTGCAATAATACATATAGGAATCCGACTTAATATGTTGGACTACTTGCAGTTAGCATCTTCAGGTCTAACCTGAAGATGCCAACAGTAGTTTTTTTCACAACCGAAACCCGAAACACCTCCTTTCATTATAGTTGGGCATCGCGGAAGCATGAAAGACATCATCAATTATGGACGTCTTTTTCGAAATTTCTAATCGCTCCAAAGTTATGAGTACTGTATTCCAATGATTTATTCTCCATGGACGTTTGAATATATGTTGATTTAAGAAACTTGCCATCTCACAATTCTGAATATTTACCTTAGGTCAGAGTTTATTAATTCTTATATAAGCGCAATAGTTTTGGGCCTTCTAAAAATAATATTGAATAAATCTACATTTTTTCAGAAAAAAAGCATAATGAGGGTTGCCTTTCAAATCGCCTTGTATGTACCATATTCAAACATATGGTGGAGTCTGTTTTAGGTCATGACAAGTATTTTTTTCTCAGAATGGGATTTGGCTGTAGCTTGGCATACATAGTTTCATACTTGTGGAGAAAAATTTCTTTGAGTGATTCTTGAAAATTTTCTTCGCAAACTGACATCAATTTTTGTAGATTAGATAAGTATTTTAAACTATCAAGAATATGTGAAAGCCAGCCAAGAATGATAGCATCAAGGTTAGTGCCTTTGACACCTTTCTTCACCTGCTACGAGTACAGATTTGGTGTACTCTAGTCTCTAACATTTTCAAGGAAAATAAATAAAGTCTCATCATGTTAACGTTGTAGCAATCACACTGAACTAATAGCGAAGTCCCACTATCTCCAATCAATGACACAGTCTAATTGAGCCAATCCCCTGTTTTTTAGACATAAGATCACGGCTAGTATGTACAGAGGTTGAACTTCTCCACCATCTTGTCAGTTACAGCCCTTGGAATTTGTTACAATCAGTTTTTGGTTTAAATAAAAATGAGAATTTTTATTTTTTCTTCGCTCTTCACTTCAATAATATTCTTCGGATTTGTTCGTAAGTATAATATGATAGAACACAATGTTAGGCATATATTAAATTATCGTCAACTGGGGATATAATGGGACACAAGCGTGAATATGGAATGAGGTAATTACACAGAATCAAGATATCGTCTATATACCAAAATTAGGTTTTCGCAAAACATATATGCAAGTGAATTCGCTTTACACCTCACAATACTTCAAACATATGTTATCATCATTATGCGTATTTCTCGTCTTGTCATCCATTTACCAAAACAGTATCTCATCAATCTTCATAAATATAGATATGCGCAGAATTTCTTAGGATTCTGACAATTTTGGAACATTTTCCGCAGATTTTAGGAAATCTTAAAAGACTTCAACATATTTTGTGGGGATTAAGAATATTTTACATAGAATTAAAAGATTTGGGAAGATTGGAAAGGATTTAAAGGAAAATTGGAGGATTCTGGAAGCATTCTAGTTGCTTTTGCCTTCCGAACAATATTTTATTTTTGAGAGATTTAGAAGAGAATCAAAAATATTTCATGAGGAATCAAGGGATCCGAAGATATTTCCGATTTGACAAAGAGAAATCACAAGAATCTGAAGGGTTAGGAAAGTATTTTGCATACGTATCCTGTTTGCTAAATGTTGTCAGGGTGCTTCCGGTACACCTGTTGCAAAAATTTCAGAAGCTCTGGTTGATCTAACATCAAAGGGTATGCTGGTATACCATTTACCCTTGCGAATAGAAATAATGCTCGCGGTGCAGCAAGAAAAGGACGTCAACCCAGAGTCAACTCTTCCACTCATAAAGTTAATACTCTTCTTAATGCATGATTATGTGTAGCCATTATTTGCGCCTTAGGACGATGCCACTACTTATTGAGTTTTGTAAGCGTATTCAGTAGAAGTATTCGGTACAGGGCCTTCAATTCGCAACCTAAGGACGCTCCTTGAAGCTTCAACATACATCCGTTAGTTAGGTTGTAAAAATAATGATTGACTGGACTATAAACCTCACCAACTATTACTATCATTATTTCCATCAAGCAATCATGTATGTTATCACAGATAAATTTTCGTTCTTACAGAATCGAGCTCAAAACCGTTATCTAGTAATAGGCGATATCCAGTTCGTCCGTCTCTGCCAGTCCTCAAAAGTTCTGATGTTCCTGTTACTGTGCTGACACAGAATCGTAATTATGATTTATATCCTGTACTGGTCCTGGATGATGGAGAAAAAAAGCCAATTTCTGAATCAGTTGCAGTCGAGTGGATGGCATACTTCGAAGAACTAGGTCAAGATTCAAATGATGTTTCTCAGCTTTCCAAGCACAGAAATAAGTGTACTCTAAATCCCCCCCCCCCCCGCTCTACCCGAAAAAATTTCATTTTTCCTCAAGAGTGTCCCGTAAAAAAGTGTTTACTTGGAGTAAAGTGTTTACTCCTACAAAAGTAAGTTAATACTGACTGAACTTGCTCGAATTCTTGGAAAATGTACTCCTGACGATCTGATTTAGAATTATTACGATTTGAATGAGAAATCTTACCTCGATTTCTTGAACAAAATATCAGTCAACACTTTTTTATTACAATATATTTCCATTCTTAAGATCTTTCTAGTTAGGGGGGGGGGGAGAGGTTTAGGAAGAAGTTTCTTTAACGATTTTCGTGATGGCTTTGGCAATGGAGGAATGGTGGTAATTCACTTGTACGTTGCGTACAT
>WSXT02113702.1:0-11127 GCA_011762715.2 Neuroterus valhalla
CCCCCCAAAAAAAGCAAACAAAAATCGACCCAAGAGAAACCCAAGCTGCTCTGTACCTGAATTTCCACAGGAAGATTTTTCACCTTGATTGGTTACCTTGAATTTGGTTTTTTGGATTCCTTGTTTCTTATTTAAATACCAGGAGTTACAGATTTTAAATAACTATTTTTTCTAGAAGTGTTCACGTCCCATTTGATGACAGTAATTAATTTCTGTTGTTTGTTCTAAAACCGAAACATCTTCGTACTTCAGAATCGCAAAAAAAAAAGAAAAATTTTCCCAAGATTCCAAAATTTGTCTAAAAGTTTGAAATCGTAGAGATGTTCGTTTACTTTTGCTACCAAATACACACCTCATTACACATTCATGCGCGAAAGAGATGTCAGCAAGTGGTGCCAGGCCGAGTTAGTTTTGACGCCGAATACAGAGCCGCGGATCTGGGATAAGTCGTCGCAACACGAGAGAAACTTTCCATGAAATTTTCATAAATTTGTCCCGTCGAGTTAACCGCGTCCCGCGAAACTCGGATCGATACAACAGCAATGCTTTTTTTCCTACTTCCATACATTCCTATTTTTCCCTCTTTACTCTCCTTTCCTACGTCTATTTTTTTCTCTTTCCCCATCTTTTTTAGCGACTTTTTTTATTCCCACTTTCTAGGTGCTCGTGACTACGAATAATAGATGGAAAGTACTTTTATACAACAAGTAATGTACCTCCAGTGCTTGCGAATAGAGCGCTTTGCGCAAAATAATAATAATAATGACTCGATCGCGCACGGCTACGACGCCCGAGGGCGATTGCAGCGTCGTTTGAAAATTGCAGTTCTAGAGAAAAAAAGTTGAAAAAGGAAAAAGCGAAAGAAAAAGAAAAAAGAGGAGGAGAAACAGGAATGACTGTACGCTCCGGTGGAAGGGTTCAATTATAAAGAGATTTGTACTCAAGTGGTCAGAGTAGAATAGAAAGAGGTTTTCTTTTATCGTCCGGAAGGAGACACGGTGAAATGAGAACAATTTTTCTGAGTTGAGATTCAGGGAGAAGTGAGATCAAAAAAAATTTGCAGAACTGCAATTGGGGATATTCTTAAAAGTGTCAAAAGAATGAAAAAAAGGCGGCAGCGGCAGGATTGCCTTCTCTTCCCTTTACTTCTCCATAATCATATCTTACTATTCAATCTAGAACTCATAAATATGCTTTTAGAAGTTTGAAAACAACTGCGTCAAAGCAAGTTTGTCACATTAGAAATCTGGCTTTGGTGTGCTTTGGTAGTCTTTCAAAATCTTCGATGGAAACCTTCGAGAATCGTCAGGCGAGAATGTATAAACAACTTAACCGGAGGCGGCTACTTGGGAAAACAAAATATACCATGTGTACAACGTATACCACGTGCATCTACCAGAATATATATTTCAATAGTGATAGGGGAATTAGCTGAAGATTTATTTTATCGTTCTTTCATAACTTTCTAGTTCTAAAATAAACACCAGTTTATTGGATTATGAATGAGGTTTACAGCTGTTAGAAAATTTTAGTACTGTTTTTCCATGAGCTTAGACTCATATCAAAATAGTATGCAGCTCTGAAGTTACAGCACCACAACAATCTGAAAACAGAAGTTCAACAAGATACTTCGTTATGTTTCTGGATATCCACTTTCCTACAATTTTTGAATCTTAGGTTTAACACAATCAGCCTGACCGTATTCCTAGTTCGAAACCCCTGAGTCAGGACCATGTTCCGGAACATGTTGATCAGCCTATGTTAGCAAAATATCTGAATGTCAGATATCTTAGGAGGCTCAATATTCAAAAACTGCAGCTTTCCTAAACATCAGACTGCAAAGAGGCAAAATCCCACTTTCAGAAAGTATGCCTTCCCTACCTTGAGATGGAGTAGGAAGAGGATCTCTTCATCTTCCTGTGGGACACTAATGTTTCCAGTAATGTAGCACGACACTAAGCGAAGAACACGCTAACTATTACATCAAGAACAATTTCACACTCGCGTAAGTGAACACTGCACCGTACGTAACATGGATATGTCGACTCTTGAGACACTTTTAATCTCCCAGCTCCTCACGGGTCCGTTTCTTGGGTACTTCACCTGAAGAGCGACTAAGCACTTGAAACCTAAAAGCTTCACTTATCATCTATTCTGACGTGGTTCGACCTTAGGTCAAATTCACACACGCCAGTATTTTTGGTATCGGTTGCCGTCGCGGGACGTCCGACGCTTCTTGGGCGCCAAGAGTCTCAGACATTTCGAGAGGATTGGATTCTTCATGAGCAAACACTCATCGATGATCGTCTACGCAAAAAAAACTCGTACCGTGTTTTCCAATCCGTTTGTCCATGACGCGACCGACCAGCCGAGGAACGATCATCCAAAATGAGCTGCAACTTCAAAATACCATGAGTCGTCTCGTGATCTTGTGAATCCTGATCTGGTCTCCTGAACCCTGCTCCTGTGTCAAAAGCTTCTCCGGGATCAGTGCATAATCCTCAATTCTATCCTTCGAGAATGATATCTTAAGAATCCTCTAAGATATGGCCCACTAACGGATTTCCAGACTTGAATGACCAGATAGACTAGAGCCTAAACTGATGATCAAGGAGATGATAAAACTCGTCTAGGTTTCCTATATTGTAGAAGACACAACTGAAAGACTAATAAAGCTAACTCTGATCATCACTGGAAGTTGATCTTGAATTCCGGGATCCCCGTCAGTTGTGTCTAATCCAGAGATGACACCTGACCAGGAAGGAGCACACTTATTAGAAGAAGCACACTGATGACACTGATTTGCCGAAGACACACCGATCCGAATGAAGAGTGGTGACACAACGCGGTATAAACAACACACTGGGTAACTCGGCCGACTTCCGGTTGACGAATCAACAACCTGTTAGTTGCACTTCCGACTGGGGTCGCGGCACGCGACAGGGTGACTTCCCGTCACGCGAAGGCCGCGCATTCTTTCAGCTTCTTGTCGGGCCGAAAATGCTCTGCCTCATTGCCGAGTACTGAAGCATCCCGGCCGAGCTTCGTGGCGCGAGTGGAGAGAACTTGCGATGCAGGTGGCTGTTCCTGGTGGTTGGTGGATGTGCCAGAGTGCGGGCTTACGGCGGAATGAGAGGAAAGCTCGGCTTAGGGGGTCCACAGCGTGGCATCGCCGACTGCGATGAGCGAGAGAGTTGCGCGTTATCGACCCATCCACAAAGCTATATTCAACTGCGATGGCTATATCTGCACGGCGCGTGTGCGTTCGTACGTTGGTACACGCCATTCGTTTCGTTCCTGCGTACGGTTGTTAGTGAATCCGCTCGTACAGGCGCCCATGCACCGGTACGCAACGCCGGAAAGAAATTAGGCAGGAGAGGAACAAAATAAAAATCATCTGGATGATAGTGAATGAGCCGGCAAACCTGCAAATCATGCGGGGTAGAGATACTGCGTAAATGGAATTGGAATCTGCTGGTACACGAATTATCTTTAGATGTATAATTCAGAGGTGATAATGGGATATTGCTTTGATGAGGAGGGTAGAGCTGATTAGATGATTTTTGGAAATTTATTGTGGGAGATAAAAGCAGTTATCTGGAAGTCTTTGGGATGGGGTATTGCATTCGGGATGGGGTATTGTATCAGAAGGGAAAGTATTGTTCAGGTAGATTTGATTAACAATACGAGATCACCGAGAGTTTTGGGATGCAACGCCGCTTGATATTTAAAAATTGAAGACAAGGTTTGTTGGTATCCTATGTATAAAATCTGCCCGCTGCGCGGGCACACTCTCATCAAAAGCTTTGCGCGCGGCTTGCTACGCTCGCAAGTTTGACTGCGCCTACGGCGCACGTCTTTGGAATCTCGCGCTTCGCACTTGATGGTAATCTCACCTCGCACTCCGCGCTCGACTTTTGTACCTCCCTACGGTTGTATAAACAGCTTCTGAAACTCAAAAGCGAAATATCGACTACTCTAATTTGATGAATATGAATTCTCTTTCGCTAAAGCTTTACGGCTTTACTGAACACATTCTTATCGCGCGTCTCGTGCTGAGCACTCAATGAAAGTTTTTCCAAAACGGTGGAGAAGTTTTGTTGCCGAATTTTTTTTACATGTTGTGTAGTTTTTATAGAAATTAAGTTTAAAAATTTTAGATTTTATTTTTACGATTGAAACAAAAACTACGCGTCCAATGGGAAAAATTATAACATATTGACATATATTTTTCGGGTAAACAACTTTTCTTTATCAATCTTCTGTATTAGCCTTAGTCATTTTTTCAGAAAATTTATTATTTCATTTTTATTCTTATTTTTCTCGATTGAAACGAAAATTACATATCCTGTTAAAGAAGTTGATAGCACATTTAAAGATATTTCCCTGGTAAAGAACTTGCGTCTTTTTTATCTTTAGTAAGATTGTGTCAATTCTTCAAAAATCGATTTTAAAAATTTTTTTAATGTTTTTTTTTATAAATGAAGCAAAAAATATCTATCCTATCAAAAAGTTAGTTTAACCAAATTTGTAGATCTTTTTTTGGTGCACAAGTTTAGTTCATCTATACTTTCTCGTACCTTGCATAGTTTGACCAAAAAATGGATCTTTCTGTTTCTCATTATTTTTTGTTCGACAAGATTTGAATTCTCGATTTTTTGAAAAAACTTGAAAAGTTGTGAAGATCATCCTGGAGGGCTCCCAAAAAGCAAAATTTGTTGTGTTCAAACTTTGTTTTCATGTCTTGCGTTATTTGGATAGTAATTCTCATTTTCGTTTGTATTTTTGAATTTTGAAAATGCCACAACTCCGACAATTTTGTTTCCCTCAAAAAAAATCATGGGGATGAATTGATCCACTTTTTACGTACTACAAGGAATTGTGCTTACAATTTCTTAGTCTTGGCAAAAAAAGTCCAAAAAAATTTTCAAAATGCTCCCCCTCTTTTTTAATTTCGAACCAAAATAGCCGATCAATGAAATCGCCTTGTATTTTTGGTTCCTGAAAATGGGTGCCAAAGTACGATCGGATATGATTATTCTTTCGAAAGTTATCGAGTTCACAGGTTATATATCATTATTTTTTGTGCGATCAAAATTGGAATTTTTTTTTTTCGAGAAAATATGAAAAGTTGTATTCACCATCTTGTAGGGCTTCCAAGGAGAAACATTCTTTCCCTCTGACTTTCTTCTGAATCTTGCGTTATTTTGCAAAAAATTCTCATTCTCATTTTCTGTTATATTTTAAAATTTTTAAATTTTACATTCTCACCATAATCAGAAGGTATTGGTTTTATGTGAAAATTGACTTTCGCGGAATTCATAAAATCTCCGCGTTTTGAGACCTCCTGATTCCAAAAAAGTAGTTTTTACGTTGGTGTCTGTCTGTTGTTCTCGTCGTCGCCGTCGTCTGTATGCACGATCACTTTCGAAAAAGTGATCCTATTGGATTGCGCTTTCGCACAGTTTTTATAACCGGAAAAAAAAGAACGAGTTCGTTAACCAGATATTATGGACGAAAAATTGAAAAGGGGGAACATTTTGAACATTTTTTTGAACTTTTTTTTCCAAGGCTTAGAAACCGTGAGTACGGTTTTTTGTAGAAGGTGAAAAATGAAACAATTTATCCTGATGACTTTTTTCGATAGGAACAAAATCGTCAGAGTTATGGTATTTTCAAAATTTAAAAATATAGAAAAAAATGAGTATTTTTAGCCAAATAACGCAAGATTGAGAAGAAAGTAAAAAAGAACAAATGTTTCTTCTTGGAAGCCCTACAAGATGGTGAATACAACTTTTTGGATTTTCTCAAAAATCTGAAAATTCCCGTTTTTATCGCACAAAAAAAAAATGAAAAATAATCTGTGAACTCGATAACATTCAAAGAATGATCATGTTCGATCATGCTTCGGCACCCGTTTTGAGGGACCAAAAAGGCAAATCGATTTCGTTAACCAGATATTTTTGATCAAAAATCAAAGAAGGGGAGCATTTTTAACTTTTTTTTGGACATTTTGTTCCAAGACTCAAAAATTGTAAGCACGGATGCTTGTAGTAGGTGAAAGATGAAATATTTCATCTCAAAGATTTTTTTTCGATAAAAACAAAATTGTCAGAGTTGTGGCATTTTCAAAATTCGAAAATATAAACGAAAATGAGAAATTTAGCCAAATGAAGCAAGATTGAGAAGAAAGGCAGAGAAAAAATTAATTTTTTTTTGGGCGCCCTACAAGATCGTGAATACATCTTTTTGAATTTTGTCAAAAAATCTAAAATTCCCATTTTGATCACACAAAAAATAATGGAAAATAATCTGTGAACTCGGTAACATTCGAAAGAATGATCATATTCGATTGTGCTTCGGCACACATTTTCATGGACCAAAAAAACAAGCTCAGTTCGTTCACTGGCGATTTTGAATCAAAAATAAAAGAGGGAGCATTTTGAGAAATTTATTCGACTTTTTCTCCAAGACTCAAAAATTGTCAGTACAATATCTTGTAGCACGTAAAAAGTGAAGCAATTTATTGTTATCATTTTTTTCGACAAAAACCAAATTGTCAGATGCATGGTATTTTCAAAATTCAAAAAAATAAAAGAAAATGAAGACTTTCAGCCAAATAACGCAAGATAAAAAAAAATTCAGCGAAAAAAAGGTTTCTTCTTGGGAGTCCTATAAGATCGTGAATACAACTTTCTAAATTATGTCAAAAAATCGAAATGTCCAATTTTGATCGCACAAAGAATAATCAAAAATAATCTACACGCGATAACTTTCGGGAGAATGATCATATTCAATCGTGCTTCGGCACACATTCTCAGGTACCAAAAAGTTATGTCAAGTTGGTTCACTAGCAATTTTTTGATGAAAAATCGAAGAGAGGGAGCATTTTGGGAATTTTTTCAGACTTTTTTTTCAGGACTCGAGAATTGTAAGTACGGTTACTTGTAGTAGGTGAAAAATGAAACATTTATCCCTAAGATTTTTTTTGATGAAAACAAAATTGTCAGGGTTACAGTATTTTCAAAATTCAAAAATATAAGAGAAAATGAGAATTTTGGACGCACAAAAAATAATGAAAAATAGAAAGATTCATTTTTGGTCACACCATGCAAGATACAGAAAAATATGAATAAACTAAACTTGTGGACCAAAAAAAAGATCTACAAATTTGGTAAAACTAACTCTTGATGGGAGAAGTAGGTTTTGCTCCATTTATAATAAACCGTGATAAAGGACTAAAGCTCACACACTAGATCGATAGAGAATAGTTATTCACCCAAAAAATATCTGTAAATTTGTTATAATTTTTTCCATTGGACGCGTAGTTTTTGTTCCTATCGTGAAAAATCAAATTAAAAATTACAAACTTGAATTTCTGGGAAAACTGCACAACATGTGAAAAAAATTAGGCAACAAAATAACTCTACCGTTTGAGACAAACTTCGATCAAGTGCGCAGCACGAGACACGTGATGAGAATGTATTTGTTAAAGGCGAAGAAGCTTTAACAAAAGAGAATTCACACTCATCAAATTAAAGTAGTCGACATTTCGTTTTTGAGTTGCACAAACTTTTTATACAACTGTAGGGAGTTACAAAGGCCGAGCGCGTAGCGCGAGGTAAATTCATAACCGAGCGCAGAGCACGAGATGAGATTACCATTGAGCGCGAAGCGCAAGATTAAAAAAACGTGCGCCCTAGGCGCGCTCAAACTTGCGTGCGATGAGAATTTGCCTGCGCAGCGGGCAGATTTAAAAAAAATATTTTTTGTGCGATCAAAATTGGAAACATTTTCTTCTCTGACTTTCTTTTTAATATTGCGTAATTCGGCTAAGAATTCTCATATCCTTTTACACTTTGGAATTTTGAGAATACCATAACTCTGACAATTTCGTTTTTATTGAAAAAAATTATAGACATAAATCGTTTCACTTTTTACGTGCTACAAGATATTGTACTGACAATTTTTGAGGCTTGGAAAAAAAGTCCACCAAATTTCTATTTTTGATCCAAGATAGCTAGGCAACGAACTCGACTTGTCTTTTTGGTTCAGCAAAATGTGCGCCAAAGGGCAATCGAATCTGATTAGTCTTTCAAAAGTTATGGAGAATACAGACACCAACGACGACGACGACGAAAACAGACAGACAGACACGAACGTAAAAACTACTTTTTCGGAATCAGGAGGTCTCGAAACGTAAAGATTTCTCAAATTTCGTGAAAGTCGATTTTCACATGAAACCCATACGTTCTCATTATGATGAGAATGTAAAAAAATTTAAAAACAACAGTTCGAATATAGAAAATGCAGGATAAAAAAGAACTTCTAATAAACGACTAACTGTCTAAATAGGACAAAACCATTACCTTTATTCTTGAATCATGCAGGATGAAGATACTGTGATCCTAGTATAATAATCTGCTGCTAAAAATCTAGCTTCATATGTATCATCCAGCAATGATAATATAAGATAGCTCTGATATGAGTGATAGAACTGATATGATGATTTATAAGAATAAATTGTGAGAGTGGAAGTAAATGATTTAGCTAGAAGATATTGATCTTATAGCAAATATCAGTCTATAAGTTTATCTGCTATCAAAACGATTCCGGTAGAAGTCTAACATCATTGCTTCTATTTTAGAATCATGCGATGTATGGCGAAAGCTTCTGTCATTCGATCATGTTTGGATAAGATCATCTGTAACATGGCAAACTTGAAATTCGTGCAAACCTCTGATGGACCTCTTATTGTCTAAACGGGACAACATCATTGCGTTCATTTTTGAATCGTGCAGGATAGAGATACTGTAATAATAGAAATAAAAGCTGCTGCTGAAAATACTAGCTTCATCTGCATCATTCAGCATCGATGATGTGAGATCGCTTTGATGAGATTGGTAAAACTGATATGATGTTTCATGAAAATAAATTGTGAGAGTGGAAGTGAATGATTGATTGTTTTTAAAGTTATTATAGACAGAAGCAGTATTTGTGTGAGGGTGATCCATGATGAGAGATAACATGAAGTCTCGGAGTTGATCTCATAGCAATTATCAGTCTAGAGGTTGATGTATCAAAGAGATTGCGTGACAACAGTATAACATTATTGGGTCTGTTTACGAATCAAGGAAAGTACGGCAAAAGCTTCTGATATTCGATCATGTTTGAATAACATCATCTGTAACATGGCAAACTTGAAATTTGTGCAAACGTCTGATGGACCTCTCATTGTCTAAACGGGACAAGAACAATACCTTAGTTTCTAAATCATGACGGGGAGAGATACTGCAGGAATGGAATTCGGATCTGCTGGTGTACGAATTGTCCCCAATGGCATCATACAGGAAAAATGATCAGATGTCGCTCTTATGGAAAGAGTGGAACAATTCAGATGATTCTTCAGTATTCTTTTTGGAAATGGAAGAGAGAAACCATTCGTTTGTCACAATGATAGTTTGTTAAACAGCGGAAAGGACTGTTTAGGTGGAGCTGGTAGATCACAAGTGGCATATAAGGTCGCAATTCAGCCATACTTAGAATAACACAGGCTGACAAAATTTGAAAAAAGTTCGGAACCACAAACAAGACCTAGTGTGCCCGAAGGCTTCTGCTGCGCTGAATATAAATTCGTCCTCAGAAAAATTCCAGCACCCTCAGTTTTCGAAATATTCTAACCTAAAGGGGTCTTTTCCGCAGACACACCTGAGTGGACTGAGGTTGTAAAGCGGAATAAAAAAGTGAGAGCGGATCCTGCAATTGCTGCGGTTCGGTCTGAACCCAGGGAAGGGAGGACGAAGAGGAGGAGAGCGCGACCGGATGCTGTCCTTATAAGGCCTGCTGCTGGTCGTAGTTTCGCTGATATCGTGAAGGATATCCGTTCTCGCGTTAAGCCGCAAGACATGGACGTTGATGTCAAGGCGATAAAGAAAACGCGGCGCGGTGATGTTCTCCTAGAAGTTGGAGCCTCTAAGGAGAATAAGGTCAAATTTGGTGAAGCGTTGCAGGGCGCTATTAAGGAGTCAGGAATGGTGCGTCAGCTTGAGCCGCGGGCTCAAATCCAGATTCGTGATTTGGATGTTGCGACCATTCCTGATGAAGTAAAGGTCGCTCTGTGTTCCGTGCTTGGAGACGTTGCCATGGAGGCTGTTGTCATAAATATGACTAGGGCCGATTTCCATGGTAGTCTTATGGCTTACGCAGAAATGCGGCAGGCGGATGCAGAGAGGTTGGCCAAAGATGGTCACATAAAGATAGGCTGGGTCAACTGCAGAGTGCGGCTCAATGTAAGGGCTATGAGGTGCTATCGGTGCTTTGAATACGGCCATGTTGCGGAGGGCTGCAAAGGTCCAGACAGGTCCAATCTGTGCTGGAAGTGTGGTGCAGAAGGACACAAGGCAGAAGCTTGCACGGGTCCAGCAAAGTGCTCACTTTGTGCTGGTAAGGGTGAGGGGCTCTCTGTTGACCACGTACTTGGGTCCTCCAGGTGTGCAGTCTTCCGTGAGGCTGATCGGAAGTGTAATCCGGTCCGCAAATGGCGATAATCCTCCAAGGAAACCTTGAGCGCTGCAGGTTGGCGCAAGATCTTATGTGTCAGCTAGCAGCTGAAAAAAGGGCTGACATTTACATCGTCAGCGAACAGTATCACAACAGGAGAGGATCCAACTGGTTTTCTGACAAGAGCGGCACTGCGGCTATCTGGATTATTGATAGCGCCAAGTTCCCAGTGCATTCTCACGGAAGCAGTGATGGATTTGTTTGGATTTCGAGCGGTTCACTCACAATAGTGAGTTGTTATCTTTCGCCGAATGAGGGAATTGCAGTTTTCAGAAGGAAGATGGAGGACATCGAAGACTTTTGCTCCAATGTCATCGGTGATTTCATCGTTGCCGGCGATTTTAATGCTAAGTCCTGCGAATGGGGCATGGCTTGGACAGATTCTAGGGGTCGGGAGGTTACGGAAATGGCTGCCAGGTTGGATCTCACCATCTTAAACTCGGGAACCTCAACTACCTTTAGGCGGAGAGGTTACCGAGAAACCATCCTGGATATTTCCATGGCCTCATCAGGTGTGGCTTGGGGAGTGCGGGATTGGAGGGTCCTTGAGGATTACACAGCAAGCGA
>WSXT02113713.1:0-11127 GCA_011762715.2 Neuroterus valhalla
ATTCGTCAAAGCCGGAGAAGCTTTAACAAAAGAGAATTCACACTCATCAAATTAAAGTAGTAGACATTTCGCTTCTGCGTTCACAAGATCTATATAAAACTGTAGGGAAGTACAAAGGCCGAGCGCGTAGCGCAAGGTAAATTTATAACCGAGCGCGGAGCGCGAGATTATATTACCATCGAGCGCGAAGCGCGAGATCCAAAAGACGCGCGCTCCAGGCGTGCTCAAACTCACGAGCGAAGCGCGCAATGAGAATGTGCCCGCGCAGTGGGCAGATTTTTTAGAATAGTTTTCATGTTATTTGAATGTTTTTTGTAGAATCACTTTCTGCACGCGTGGAGAGTCCAGAAAATACTAAATATACCATAATTTTGACATGCTCATATTTAGGTATAGTTCATATTTTCTTTCTTGTGTGTTTTTTCTGTTAAGAGGGGCGTTGTTTGAAAAATTAATTTTTTGCACTTTGGCAGAGTCCAAGAAAGCTCGAGCATAGCCCAAAACTAAGACATGAACGGAATATCAAAATTCCATTGAGTAGGTGTTAGCGGAAGTATCCTCGACTTGAGGAACAAGGGAGCAGAAGATTGAGAAGCATAAGTAGAGAGAAATGGATGCGAAACAGGGAAAAGATTTCATGAAGAAGCATGAGGCCAGCTAAAAAATTAACTCAAAACAGATCAGACTCTAGAAGCATGAAGGAAAAATTAGAAATAAAGGAAGCAGCAAAGTATTAGAATATAAATGTGAAAGAGGATCGCAAACGTCAATCCCAATCATGAAGAGTGCCAATGCAGAAGATTACATCAAGTAGTATAGTTGAGAAAAATATAAGGTGAGGGGAAGAAGGGTTTTCGCATATTGGATGGAAAGGTCTAATGAGAAATTTCAGAATACTCACCAATCGAATTGAGAAGAAAGCCGAAGGTTAAGACAAGGTAATGGAGCAACCTCATTTCTAAAACTGTAGGCAAAACTGATCAGAGCAGAATTTTAGATACAGTGATGAATATTCCCATTCTTCTTCTATATTTATACTATTTTCAGATGTCAAGATATTTCCTCTCTCCGAGTATAGATGATAAGGAGATTGTTTGTAGCCTTGGTCACGTAGCAACTTTTTATCAGCAAGACGCTGTTAAGAGTCAAGTATATAATGGAAATTCAAAAGAAAAAGGAATGTGGATATAGTTTATGCATCGAGAATGTAGTATTCCGAATCCTTCAGAAATCACAGTTTTCGAAAATGAGTTACTTTTCTACAAGAAAAATGAGTTTTCGAATTAATAGGTAATTTTAGACAAAATAGTTGGATCTTTAAGTGGAAAAAAAAATTCGTAACAAAAATTCAGTTGAAAACCACAGAAGATAAATTCTCTATCCTAAAGGAGAAATTTTAAAGGAATCAGTCGAATTCTGAACCAGAAAATATGATTTGTAGCAGAAGACTTAATTTTTTACTAAAAATTGTAAATTTTCCATCAAACAGTTGATTATTGAAGACAAAACGACAGTTTTTTCATTTTCTGGTATAAGTTGAATCTCAACACAAAAATCTGAATTTTTAAACGATAAGAAATCGGCCTTCAGGAACACATTCTTTTTACAACGCTCGCCCTTGAGATTCTTATCTCGCGAAACTGGGCTGGAAAAAAGAGTTTATCACTGTTTGAAAATTATTATCACGCTTAAAACGAAAAATATACGCCGCATTGAAAAATAATTTGAATAAGATTTGTACACCTTTGTGTTGTGAATAGTTTCGCACATTATTATTTCTCCTTATCTTCCATAGTTTGGCCGATGAACGGAAAATTTTCATACTGTCCAGTGCGTAATCACGATTTAAAAGAAAACAATGCATCGAATAAAATAAGTAGTTTCGACAAAATCTGTCGATCCTTTTGAAATGAATTTTTTTGCTAGTTAATGTTCCTTTGCACCTTGCATAGTTTGACCATGGTTTCAGAAAGTCTCAAAACGTTGAGATTTCGTTAAATCCGTGAAAATCGATCTACACATAAAACCAATTCCTTCTCATTGATGAGAATGTAAAAATAGTATTTCCCGAATAAGAAGTGAATAAACTTTCGAATACCCAATCTTCAAAAAGCGTTTCTCATTTCTGGATAGTTGAACAGAAAAAATACATAAATTTCCAACAACAGACTTACTTTTAAAAGAATAGATGAATTTTCAACTGAATAATATAAGTTTCAAGTCAAACAGACGTTTTGTTCAAGACAGATCAATTTTTCTTCCAAAAAGTAAAAACTAGATTTCCAAACCAAAAGAACGAATCTCGAATAAAACAGTTGATTCATCGACCAGAAAAGAGAGACTTTATTGAAATATAAGTGGATTTAGAACTCACGAAAATGACTTTGAACGACGAAGAATATTTCCCACTCAAGAAAAGACTTTGAAGGGTGAAAATACTTAAGTTAGGACAAATAGTAAAATTAAAATATATTGGATTGAAATAAACCAAGAGAATATTGAAAGTTTTATCAAAATACCAGAATATCTTCAAAATACATGAATCATCAACCAAATAGATTCGTTTTGAATGTGATTATTAGAGATCTATCAAAAATAGTAAAGGTAAATTGTTGATTCAAAAAGTTCATATGATATTAAATTTCAGACCGTTTTGAAGTTATAATTTTTCCAAAACAAGTAAAATTCTGAATCACATGAATGTTATCATATAACTTATCATTTATGTCGCCAAGGCTTATTTCGAAATGAGAGGAGAATGACACAAAGTTTGCGTACCTATACAAGGAAAACTATGTTTACGTCGAATTTGACGAACAAAATACCGATTTACATGTTATATACCATTTCATTCATTAAACACTTCCTGTAGTGTATTTTTATTCAATTCATCATTTTTTGTATTTGTGTGAATGCACATCGGATTCTGGAATAGTCAAATTTTCTAACCGAAGAGATTTCCTACCAAGAGATATATTTCTACCTCAAAAATACGAATTTCCAAGAACCAATGGAGTTGACCTTTCTACTATAAAACATAAATCTATAGTTTGCAGGGATTAATTTTCAACAAAAAATTTGCATTTTCATCCAAAGAAGATTCTCTGCCGAAGGAGAAAAACTTCCAGAACATGAGGATCCTTCAAAAATGAACTTTTCCGAAGCCTATTCAATAGGTTTCATACGAGCTCATTCGTTTTAGGGAATTTTTATCTCCTAGACACGTGTATAATCATGAACTCACCTCAAAATACGCAGGATAGATTTGATATCTTCTTCAACAAATATTTTGCAGACAAGATTCCTGCATAAAAATGTTATCAGGACGATGGATAAGACAAAGGTTTTTTCACATATTTTATCAATTATAAAAAATCATTGGAAGATATATCAAATGCGAGCTATTGAGAATTTTCCATTTGAAAATAACTATATTAATTATTATGAGCAGAAGGCACAAATGTTCAACGGAATAATAAAATATTCGCGAACATCCTTCTGGCACTTGTATAATTTATTATTATACCTTAACAACCTCAGGAGAAGTAATGCGTGCATACAACATAGATTTGAGGTGAATCAGATAAAGCCTCCTTTATAAATTTTATGAATTTGAGATTTAATATTCATTGTCAATCATCGAAAATTTATCACCAGAGAAAATGAATTTTCGACAGGAGATTTTACTTTTCAAGCTTAACGTCCGTATGCTTTGGACTCTATTCATCAATTATTAATCAATATCCCGGCGAATGCGCCATTTGGTTCGGTTCGATACCTTTGGCTTTGAACTGATGGGCCGATGACAAAGTCACTGGACGCGTCCTCAGGTTGCGGATGGAGGATCCCTGTGCCGGGGGCTTCTGCTGAATACGGTAACGAAAACCAATAAGCAGTCGCGGGCAATTGTCCAGGGATAGTCCGGAAGTAAAAACTCCCAAACCATGGCGTGAACAACCGTGCTGAAAGCTGAATGGCACCTGGGTGTTGTATTCATTACGGTGTCTTCAGGATAACGGGCGACCTTCTGGAGTATACAGCCAGTTTTGAATGTGGTTCAAGATTATCGATCGCGCATAGCACCCGACAATGATTCAGCCAGAGCTGTTAATATCCGCACAGGTTACGTATCCATGTAGAATTGTATCAATATATTGCGATTGTTATATGCAATAGATACCCTCTCCATTTCTCCTTACTTCAATACCGATGTACCGTTTCAAAATACACAAATCTACCAAGTAGAACTCTTTCTTTGAAAGGTCGGCTGTTCCGTTGATTCTTTTCATCGATTTTGAAACAATTAGGAAGTCTACAACATGCACAATAATAAAAATCATATTTTCTCCCGAACCCTTTGTATACAAACAGGTTTCTGTTTTGCTCTGCACGAAAGATGTGCATTTAGGAGCATGCATCTCCCCATCTCTAACAACGATCTTTCCTTTCTTCCGGCGACTCCGTTCTGCTCAGGCGAGTAGCGACTGTATACTGAATTTTGATGCCTTCATTTTTCAGGAAATTTTGCAGATCCGCGTTCACGTACTCCCTTCCACTATCAGATTGTATACACTTGGGTGTCTTACAAAATCGCGTTTTTTCCATTTCGACGGACTGTTTAATGTGGGTTGTTGCTTCATCTTTAGTTTCCATAAAATGGACCGTAGTAAATCTCTAAAAATCAGCTTATATGGTAATTCAATACCTTCTCTTACCAGGTGTCACTATTTGCATAGGGCCGCAGACATCCGTGTGAATCAGGTCAAAGGTTCCTTTTGAATTGCTCTGCGCCTCCTTCGGGAAAGGTTCCCTTGGCATCTTTCCTTTTATGCAGCACTCACAAATCTCTCGTATGCCGCAATCCTTCATGTCGATCCCGATGGCCAGATGCTTCTCCACTAAGTCCTCAATTGCTCGAGGATCTCGGTATCCGAAACGCCTTTGCCAGGTATGCTGACAATTATCTCCAGGCCATTACTGCAGTCCAGGCCCTTTCAGCATCTGTTTCAACTTTGTACACTCCCTGGATGTTCCATTATAGGTGTACGGTAGCATGCACTTTCCCATCCTTGATCACTTTACAACCGTCATCCTGGAAATTTACACACATCTTTAGCGAGCATTTTTACGGATAGGAGGTTTGAACTTAGAGATAGCACAACAAGAAATTCTGCACCGGAATCTCTCTTGTTTTACCGTCAACGACGCACTCTATTGCCTCTGATCCCAAGCCTTTCACTTCACTAGTAGTGTTGTCCTCTGCTAATAGCAAACACTTGGGTCGAAATCGGAGAAAGTTTCCTTCGAAGTCGTCATGTGGGTTGTTGCCCCAGAATCTACATGCCAAGATCCTTTGCTGCTCGTTTCTTTTGACTTCACGCTTAGACACGCTTTCTTGAAAAATGTTTTACATTCAGATGGAACCTTATTTTCTCTTACCATAAAACAGAAATCATCTGGCTGTAGCTGCTCGAAAACTCTATTGGCCTTATCCTGATTCTGCTGCTTTCCATTCCAAGTTTTATACTTATTACAGTCCTTTTTGAAATGACCATCCTTTTTGCAGAAGAAGCATGTTTTTTCTTCTTTTCCATCGACTTTCCAAAATGGTTTTCAGAGTACTGTATGAGTCTGGAAAACTGCAATGTAGCAGTCAAATTCTGAAAATTGACATTCATTCCGTAGACCACGTCAGTAACATAGATAATATATATCAATACAGGTTCAATTCACAGCAATACAAAAAATGTAGTTTTTATCACAGAAGTGGTGAATTATCCGAGTTTTTAGACTAATATAATTCATAAATATTTTGTTATAACAATTGAGCAGTTGTGTGCAAGAACAGCTTGCTTGTATTTTCAAGAGTCACTTGTTTCTTCTGTTTTGCACCTAATTTCGTGGAGAACGAATGAAGAGCAAGTGACTTTTGAAAACCCAAGTATTAATCAATATTTTGAAATAGGTGAATAGTTCTTCCCGAAGACTTCATGCAATTTTGGATCAATGTGAGTATTACAAAAAATTGGCACACTTGAAAACTGTTATTTGTAGGTTTTCTCATTAAACATTTGTCGTAGTAAAAAAGTCAAGCTTTCTTTTGCGACCATTTAAAAAAATTGTAGATGCTTAAATTGCGAAAAAAGTTGAATAAACAATTGATTTATTGAAAAAATTGTGTAAACAATTTTTGTGTTATAGATAATAAAATAGGATCAAAGCGTGTACTAAGCACTTTCCAAAACCCTCATGAAAAATGGAAATCAAATAATTATAAAGGAAGTTACAGGCGTTTGAAACTAACCCTGCAGGCTTTGGGGTTGAAAATTCAACTCCTCCTCTCACTTGGGAAGGGTTGGTAATCCTGGTCTATAAGTTTGTGGAATAACTTCTGTTGGGTAGGTGAACATATTCCCAGAATTTAAAGACAATCGAAAATCATGACTTTTAGATTTGGGGCAGTTGAGGAACAATGCTCCATAATTATTTATAAAAAGAAGAGTGACACCCGCAACGGAAGATTTTAGGTACCTATTAGTCTCTGAGTTGTATCATCAGTCAGTTTGACAGTTGATGTGTGAATCTTGATGAAGAATGACTTTATGAAGCTCCTTACTAAGGGTCACCGCCACAGATATTGATAAGCTTATGCGTAATCTGAGAGCCATTTGGCTTGATGCTAAAATGTTAACAAATTCAATAAGGGCAGGGAACATATATCCGAATCGAGCAAATATGTTCGAAAAACGAAAGTTCACTCATGGAATGAGGTCGAATCATCACACATTGGAAATGTCGAATCTGATGACCATCAAGCAACACATCGTTGACAAAATATGAATACTATCTAATGCATGGAGAAGATTAAAAAAAAAAGAGAGATGGAACATGGAGAATCAGAAGTTTCTTGCTGATCCATCGCGCCTCATTAGCGATCCTCCTGTTTTTGACAAAAACCGACCGGAGTTCGAAGAACTCGAGACATTTTGGAAGAAGATTTACGAAGTGAAACATTCATTGAATGAAGGCAGTGAGAAAATCAAGGAGCTGTACAATAACCTAATAATATCCGAGAGGGAATGCACACCAGTCACTGCTGAGGAGGTAACGAAAGTATAAACGGGCACGATTACTTCTCTGCTGCTGGTCCAGATTGTATTAGGAAGTCTTGGTTAAAGGAGTTCATTTCTATACATCAACATCTGGCCCGCATATTTACTTTATATTTTGAGTCGGAGATGCCTATTCTGCAGTGGCTGGTCTTAGGACAAACTGTACTCCTACCGAAGAAAGATGATTTATCCAACCCGAGGAACTACAGACCAATAACTCGTCTGAACAATAAGATCAATAAGATCGGAAAGAGGCGCAGCAGGCTGTCGGGAAAACCTGCTGATCGACAAGAGTGTCTGTAAAGACGCTGCAAACCACAAGCGCAGTCTGTCGATGGCCAGGATTGATTACCAGAAAGCTTTTCATTCAGCTTCCCATAGACTTATCATTTGTCTGTTGAAACGTTTGGAAGTTCACGCAAATATAGTAGGACGCATAGAAAAACTGATGCCCTTTGGAAGACCAGATTAACCATTACTTCTGGAAAACATCGTGTGACTACCACCAGTTTACTTTCCAGAGGTGTTTCATTCATGGCGACGCAATGAGCCCTCTTCTCTTCTGCATCACACTATTGTCACTATCTCTTGCTCTCTATGATTTTGATGGATACATCTGTGACAGAGATAATGTTCGTGAGCATGAGGTCTCTCATATATTTTATATGGATGACTTAGAGATCTATGGCTCTGGAAAAGAACACCTTGAAGATACTCTGAGTATCGTCGAGAGGTTCACACGAGAAATCGGCATGGACTTTGGATTGGATAAGTGTACCAAGATTCATTTGAAATGTGGACAAATAGCAGGTAAGCTTGTTGACTATGAGCTTGTGGACGAGAGAACCTCCAAACACCTTAGCGCTAGAGAGACCTACAAATACCTGGGTGTGCCTGAGAGCTGTATTCAGGATACAACATCAGTAAAGAAGGTTCTCCGAAGCAGACACAAACACCTGCTCCGACGGATTGGGTCTTCTGACCAGTCGTCGTTGAACAAGATATCTGCGACCAGCATGCTTGAAATGGAAGATATTTTTCCGGACCACTCGTATTATTTTTCTAACCTTAAACCTTGACGATTTTTATCGCAATTATAATAATTTTTTATTCTTTTCGAATAAAAGTTTCTTCAAGTAATAAGATAATTACTAGCCACACGCCTTCAACAAGTTTTAAACCATGTGCGCACTTCAAAAACTTACCTGAGACATGACAGTATCATTTGGTCTTCGGACATCAGACGTCCAAATTATATCTTCTGGCTGAAAATACCCTTCGTAAACTGGGTTCCTATGTTTCAGAATAATATCGTCTCTCAAAGCTGCCCTTTGCCACAACGCAATTAATCTTGGACTTTTTGGTACGAGGAAGAAGTAACATTTTTGGCCGTCATAACCTGAATTGCAACCAGGAGCTATGCAATGATACCCCATAGTTTACACCATTCTGCAGTTACAAAGAGGCAAACATTCCTAAAATGAATCACACTTTCACTAGGCTACTAACTTCATTGGCTATTTTCCATCAGTATTCCCATAAAACGCGTTTCCAAATCACTTGGTTGGGTTTTCCCATGCAAAACAATACAAAAATGTTCGCTGTCCCGTTCGCAGCGCCATCCTTCGGATCAGTTCATCTCCTCAAAATTCTCGGGACGCTAAGAAAACCAAAAAAGTGGAGGTGAGGTAGTGGTAGGGTGTGTAAAGGAATAGTGGAGAGGTACGAGGAAAACACAAACCCTCAGGGGACACATTGAATCATCCAATCTAAGTAAGATGAATATTTTTTTCTGAAATAACATGAAATATACACATGAAAAGTGATTATAATCAGAGGCCAAGAAATTCATTTTGTTTGATATGAAACCAGTATATTGCATTTTTTTGGTATTTTTTTACTCCTATTACTTGAATTGCAAAAAATGAAATTTCCTTTCGAATTTTGAACTTTTGTCAAAAAAGAGCCTTGCTATTCAAGAATTAAATTTTTGGGTTAAACCTCCTAAATTTTCATAAAAAATTCATATTTATGCTCAAGAATAATCTCTACAGATGGAAAATTATATATTTCGATTAGGAATTCAAATCTCCTTTAGATAATTCGTATCGTTGGCTCAAGATTACAAAAATTTTGTTGAAAATTCATGTATTTTCTCAAAAACTCATATTTTTTGCGAACAACAATAATCTCCTTCATTCAGTTTATTGAATATTCTTCTCTGATATAACTTTGAATATAAATATAAGAGATGATTTCATTTGGAGCCCAAAAATCCATTTTGGTAGTTACAAAAGAAGAACTTGCATTCATTTTTTAATTTTTCCTGATCCTCAAAATAAAGTTTAAAGAAATGAATTCTTTTTTCAAATAATAAACAATTTGCCAGGAAATAAGCTTTCTTGATAAAAAAATCATATTTTCGAGTAAGATCTTCTACAGTTTGATACAAATTCATACTAATGTTTGAAGATCCACTCTTTTATTGAAAAATCATATATTTGGGTTGAAAATGGCAAATTTTTTTCAGATGACTCCTTTCATTGACTTAAAAATACAACAAATCTGTTGAAAACTAATGTATTTTCTTGAAAATTCATGTTTTTTGAAACAACATTTACCTTCTTAGTAGGAAATTTATTCTATTTTCATGGAAGTTTACTTTTTGCTCATGTTACATAAGAATATGAAGAGATGTTGAAGTGTAATTTTTCTCACATCCGGGAATGATAATAACATTTTTCGAGAAGAAGAACAATTTAGCAAAAATATTTCTCTCAATCTCATGCGTCACATCCAGACTTTTTTTAGAAAAAGTTTGCGGCATTCATTTTTTCAAGATGTACCTTTCGGGTTTAAAAATATAACTCTTTTGTGGAAACATCGTTTTTCACTTAAGTAATTTTGAGCCCGAAAATCTATTCACATAGTTATAGAAGAAGATATTGCATCCATTTTTATCTTTTTCCTACTCTTTAAAATTTACGGAATGAGAAACGTTTTTGAACTTCAATCGGCTTGAACTGTGAGTAATCCTTCATGAGATTTGCGAATGAATATTTGTTTCTTTATTTCAAAGGGTTTTTCTTTGAATAATCTTCGAAAATAAATATAATTTGCTCATGAAAATTGTACTAAGTCATGGTAAAGAATTTAATTTGATTTCTTTCATAATTTCCAGGTGGATTTGTTTTAATTAAAAATTGTGGATTGAAAGAGTTATAATAAAATTGACAAGATAGACACGCTGAGCTCATGGTATTCAAAAATCGTATATTCTAGAAAATTAAACTCAACCATCAATAAATTATTGCACGAATAGACGTTGACTACTATCTTTTGTCAATAACTTCAATAGTTCCGGCAATCGAACGTTTATACCCAGATATTCCGTTTTTAATAGGATTTTCTTGAACTTTTACTTTAATAGTTTATATATCACGAAATAATGTACTGTAAACAGAGAGCAATCTGAAAAGTGACTAACTGCCATCGGAGCAAAAACTAGAATAATCCGATTGGTCCCTGAGTTGCTAGAAGGAGAAAAATTTGAACTCGGAACTCCAGACTCACGGAGTGAGAGAGACGCAACGAGCTGTGGCGCACGTCTCGGTCCTTCGGGCATGGAGACGCGCATCCCAGTCTCGATTGGCACTCGGCCCTCACCTGGCATCCAGTGCAGACCTACGGTCGATTTGAAAACCACCGCCTCGACCATCTAGCCACTCTCCGATCTCTGCTTATTTTCCCGATTTTGGTAATAAATTCAACTTTAGGCATTGGATACTCGTCTCATCTCTACCATTAGTGTCACTAACCACCTCTTGTCATCAAATATGTCAAACTGTCCTTCTTTGGTCCAAGCGAAATTATGAACGCAAATCGATCGATTAGGCCAAATTCAGGGAGTTAAATTGTGATGCCCTTCGAGCGTCCTCCTTTTTGATTCCCCTGTGTTTCTTGAAGGGTCTCGCACCCTTAAATCCCTTGAACGCAAAACGATCAAGTACCCTGG
>WSXT02113724.1:0-11127 GCA_011762715.2 Neuroterus valhalla
AACAGTCACCCACCCGAGCGCTAACCGCGCCCAAACATGCTTGACATTCGAGATCCCGCCCAAGTCGGAAGTTACCATGCAGCTACTGCCGTCGGTGGTTAAATTTGTGAATGAATATCCCCTGGGTTCGAACTGGATTTTAATTACCCTCCGATGATAAACCGTCTACCCTCGAGGCCGGAATATAGTCTCGAGATGAGTGTATATCAAATATTATTATATAATAATAGTTTAATTTCTCTCATTCAATGTAAATTTGAATTATTTGATCATTCACTACAGGTACTACTATTTCCAAATGATTTTCTAAGTTTTTGAAATGAATATTGCATAACCATTCCTAAATAAACTGGGAACTATATCTAAATACTAACCAGTAAACTTGTCAGATATATATATTTTGAGAGGTCATCTGCATAACGATCAAGATTCAGTCGACAAAGTTCCATTTGTTCATCTTGAGTTTTCACAGCCGCTGGAAGGAGACCATGGATCCCAAGAGTTTGCCTCTCCTTGATTGAAAAAGCCATACCCTAAAAAAAAAAATTTAATTAACTTCAGTTTTGAAATTTCAATAATACTTATGACTTTTTCATATAAACGTGGTCATTCTCAAATCTTGTTACAAAATTTTAATAAGCCTTTTCAAACTGAATGTAAGTGTGGATCAAATTAAATTTATAAATCAATAGCATCAATTCACACGAATATTGACGTGCCTTGTATAAAAATTTTAAAAACCATTTTTTATCTGAACGATTTAATTAAAAAAATAGAATTTCTTTTTTTAGAAAAAATCTTATGAGAAAAAAAAATGTCGACCTCAGTGAAACGAAACTTTTTCCTGATCCTGATAATGCAATTTCTAAAGTTCATAGTTTGGAGAGAACAAAATCCAAATGTATCTTACTTCACATAAAAGTGAAGTAGTGTTTATAAAAGAGGAAGCAACTAACACTGATAGCCGCGGCCGCAAAAAATACAACTTTTTTTGGTTTCAGTTCCGAAAGCGTCGGACCTCCTATTTGTTTTAAACTACGTATAATTACATATATTTTGGCGCGTTGATTACGAATATGATAGTGAAAATTAACGTAAAATCAATTTTCACGTGAAAATCCATTAAAAAAACGCGTTAAACCATGGTTCTTTCCAGTTAATTCCATAAATATTCAAAATTCGTTCAAAAGGTAGTCCACTATTTCCTGACTAACCCCAATCATGTATTACCAACTCCGATTGGGGGGGGGGGGGGCTTTCTTCACGCCCCGGCCGCTAAAAAAAAAACAGCTTAAAACATTGGTCTTCTCCTGTTAATTACATAAATATCCAAACTCCTTTCAAAAGTTTGCCCACTTTCCCCTAACACACCAAACCAAGGTATCACCACCCGGGGGGGGGGGGGGGGGGGGCAGTATCTACGCCACTGCCTCTAGATTAATAAATTGACGGTGAATGAGAAGGAAAGGCAATAATTCTATTTAGGAGACTGGTAAGCCACATTACTAAAATGCTTTTCATCAAATTTTAAAAATTATACAAAGGTAACCTAAAAGACCGTCTGTGCTTCAATAAAATGTTACTAAAAAATTAGAGATTCACAAGATATTTTTTAAATAAAAATTTATCTTTTTGTTTTGAAGTGAAACTCATTACCTTTTGACATTGACCAGAATCACAGAATTTCACGTAGTATGAAACGATAAAGTACAGCGCTAGGGCTAATATTTAAGGAAAATTTTGTAACAGCGGGAAATTCGTTGACTTTTTCATGCACCTAGGGGTCGCCGATAAATAACGCAATGAAAATTGCGTTACGTAATTTATGGGGCGACCCCTATGGAATATTTTTTTCTACATTCAAAATTTTCAAGGAAATACATTAATTTCATTATATCACATTTTTCAGTCAAGCTTTTTTCTGGGAATAGTTTATGTATGACTACAACTCTGCTATAAATGTATTTTACAATAAATTAAAATCAAATGAAACAATGCAAAAATTTTAACTTCTCGTATAAAAATTTTAATTCGTAGAATTATGTAAAACTCTCCGACTTCTAGTAGAAATTCTAGTTCCTCGAAGATTTTGAAAACATTTTCCACGACTTTAACGGTTTTGAAGAAAATAATTCTTAAGAATGAACTAAATGAAACCACGGCATCATGTTTTTTTATTGAGAATAATAAAATCTAATTAGGTTTTATACAAGTGAACAAAAAACTCTTTGAAGTATTATAACTTATGACTACCAAATAATGAGTTATATAAAAATGACTCAAAGTAATTTTCGCTATTGGATTTGAATTGAGCAATAAACTAAGAAAGGGTAACAGAGTATATCCGGAGGTAATAAATTCTGCGATCTGTATCGAATTCGCCCAAGGACCAAGCAAAATAATTCATCTGTGATGCCTAAGGGACTATGTCATTGCCACAATCTCCAACATCTTTCATTTAAATCAAATGGGTTTTGAAACCTAATGTTACCAGAGCAAATACAACTTTAAACAAAAACTTATATTCACAGCGATATACGAAAAATTGATAATGATCATTTTTGATAATGATCATTTTATTATGATTATCATTTTGTAAAAGAAGATTTAAATCATTTTTGAGAGAATGACAAAACATGTAGCTTAAAATATCTTGAAAAAAGAATTGAAAAATAAATAAAGGCGCATCTTGCGTCTGGAGTATTATTGCTACGTAAAACGCTATGAAACGAAAGTATATAATTTGTACATGAACGATTAAAGTTAACAAGCCAGACTCATTTTGTATAATCCAACGGAAATTCTCAAACTAATTAGTGTTTGCTAAGAGGTTTTAAAAAACTTTCCCTTAATTAGCTGCTTCATATATTTCATAACACTAGAGCCATTATTAATCCATTTTCTAAAATGACATTTATTTGTTCCTTTCTAATTATCATGGGTATATGGCTGCGCAAGATTTGCTTTGCTTTTGAATGAGAAATTATTAATTTTCCGGTGCGCAAAACACAAATAATCTTATGAAACGTCTCCTCTCAAATTTGAATCAGTAAGATTTCACTGTACATCATTAAAAATTGAAAAATCTGACTGATTTCATTAAATTACCCATTCCTCACTGCTTCAAATTTAGAGTCATTACAATTATTTTATCAAATCTTTCGAAGAAAAAACATTCTTCTAATTCTTTCCAGTTTATAATTTTTCGTACTTCTTTTCAACTGAGTTTGGATGACGCGTTGAAATGATTTCTATTGCGAATGGAAATTGAGGTTTGTGACCCGCGACACGAAGCCTTTTTTTTTGTGAAGCGCATTGGAATTGCAGTTACGATTTTTTTCGACAGCTTGCCGATTAAGCTCCACAAACATCTATGTTTTGATTTCATCATTCTTAAAATCTATATTCATTGAAAAAAATATTCTAAATAAGATTCTGAAATCAATTTGTGGTGGTACTTATTCTTCAAAAACAAACTTTGTACATGGTTAATATTGTACGGAGCAGAACCCTACACGTATTTATCATTATTTAAATTGTTCACAATCAAATCGTACACTGTGAAACTCAACACAAGGTTATAGATTAAATTTCTCAAATCTAGATAAACTCTAGAAAATAAAATTAGTATTTTTTACACTCTTCACACGAATACCCTACCGTCACAAGCAAATAGTTAGCCCTGCATAGTTTTCCTGATTTCTGTTCGGGCGCTGATCAGGAGAAATGGAGAGGGCCGGACTAGTTCTGTTACGCTGTACTAGCCAGGCTCACTCCTATCGTCTAGATTTGAGGCCCTTTCTATTACCCGATCAATATTTAATAAAATTATATAAATGGAATTCTACTAGTTGATTATATATATATATATATATACATATGCTTTGATAGAGTTACATTTTTTCTAGGTTTTGAGCAAAATATTACTAATTATTGATAATACAACTATGTTCCAACTTGAAGAATGGAGTTTTAAAAACAACTAATTAATATTTTTCTATGTTGAACCAAAAGATAAATGAATTTCCAACAAGATGCATAAATTTTAACTAGAAATATGGTAATTGAATTTCGAGTTAAAAATATTATTTTCGACCACAATGGGAAAACAAATTTTCAACAAAACAGTTCAATTTTCAACAAGAAAGATCAGTTTTTAACCAAAAGATTCATTAAATCTTCAGTGAAAAAGTATTTCAAAAAAGTGTCAATGAAATAATAGAATTTTTCACCAAAACAGTTTGATTGTCAACCAAACAGTCGCAATTTCAATTAAAAAAGATGGAATTTTTACCAAGAGATAAAAGTAGAAGGAAAAATGTTGAGCGAGAGAGGAGATTAACTTTTAAGAAAAATGTCCTTTAAAAAAAAAAGTTGAATTCTTTACCAAACTTGTTAAAATTCCAACAGAGGAGTTGAATTTTGAACGGAAAAAGATTTTTTAAGAGAGAAAAAAAAAGAATTTTATCAAAATTGTTGAATTTTCAACCGAAGAGACAAATTTTCTACGAAACAGATAAATTATCGAACCAGAAGAAATTTTCTCAGAAAGAAAACAAATTTCAACAAATTGTTAAATTTTCAACAAAAAAAGAGAAATTCTTTACAAAACCATAGAGTTTTCAACAAGAAAATATGAATTTTTAACAAAGAAAATCCATATCATATGAAATTTCCACAAATCAATTGAATTGTCACCCAAAAAAAATGAATTTTTAGCAAAGGAGGTTATTTTTAACCAAATAATTCAATCATGTACCGAAACATTTGAATTTTCAACAGAAGAGTTGAATTTATTTTGAAAAAGAAACAAAGACTTTCTAGTGGAGGAGACAAAATTTTAGCCTACTGTTGAATTTTCAACAAAAGAAATAAATTGTCCACAAAATACTCAAATTTTCAACCATAAAATACTTTTTGGTCAAGAGCAGTGAAAATTTTAACCTAACTATTGAAGCTTCAAGAAAAGGCTAATTATCAACCAAATTTTTTTAATTCCGACCAAAGAAGACGAATTATTCACACACCAGTTAAAGGTTCAACTCAGAAATATAAATTTTTTGACAAAAAAGGTCCTTCCCAATGAAAATTTGTCAAGTTCTCGACCAAAATTGGTAGTTTGCAATCAAACGAGGTTTTTTAGTTGAGAAGAATACAAATTCCACGTAAATTGATAAATTTTAATAAAAAAGACCAATTATTCACAGAATACTCAAATTTTTGAACCAGAAATAGCAATTCTTAACAAAACATCGAATTTCCAAACCAAAAATATTTACCTTCTATCAAGTTTATGGAATTTCCAACTAGAGCAAAATAAAATTGCTACCAAAAGAGAGAAATTTTCAAACGAATAAGACAAAATTTCTTGTGAAACAAATAAATCTCCGCCCTCCGAATATGAATTCTCAACAAACAAGGTCATTTTCAATCTTGTTTTTCGATTTTCCACCAAATTAGTTGAGTTTTGAAACCAAAAAGACGAATTTTCAGCAGAATATAAATGAAATTTCCGAGAAAATAATCCAATTCTCAACAAAAAAGACGAATTCTCTACCAACAAATTGTAGAAAAGAGGCGGGCCATGCTGACTAAAAACAAAACCGCTCCTGCCTCGAATCTTTTGTCTTTTTTATTCTAATCAGGGCCCAACTAAATGGGGACCAAAAGGGAAGTTTCTACATGGGATAATATATTTTTGTAGAGTTTTGAAAATTAAAATCATAGAAAATCTTTCAATTTTCTAGGGTATTCTTGTGTAAATTAAAATCGTGTTGAGTTATTTTCACCCTAAGCGAATTTGATTTTCACAATGTGCATAAGAATTTCACGGTTTAGATTTTAACTTTGTAGGGATTTCAAAAGAGTTTATTATGCATATAATACAGTCATTTGAGTGGAGAGAGAAGATAACCTCAAGATGGCCCTCCCGTAAACCTCCGCTGGATCTGCGCCTGCGATATTACCAAGCGGAAAAGTTTGGCATAATGGCTAAAATTATGTGTGATTTCCATCTTTTTCATGCGAATATTCTATTTGATCACATAAATCGTTTGAAATTAATCAACCTTTTTGGCAAAATATGGAAGTCTCACAGTAAAAATAAATTTGAAGCAGGTTTGAAAATTATAATTGAATTCACAGTTAACGTTTAAATTATGAAGACTAACTTGGGTGCGAACTCATATTGCCTTTCTCCCGTATTCAAATATATTCTCACGAAATTAAATAGCTGATTGAAAGACACGAAAATCCAGGAGTCGGAGTTGGCTGTTTCAAAAACAAAAATTACATTTACCAAATATACTTTTATTTCGTTGAGTTTATTTCCCGCGTTTTTCTGTTTGAACTACATACACATTTTTTCATTTTTTCCGTACAGGCCTCGTTTCTCCGAATCTAAAATTTTTAATGAAAGAATTTTGGAAATTCTTAGAAACTATAAATTACCGGGAATCTAAAAAATGTGTAGTTATTTTATAAACTACTGAAAATTTCGGATAATATGAACATTTTTTCATACTTTCAATTTCCGTAAAGTTGGAAATTCTGGAGAATCTGAAGTACAAAAAAATGTAATAATTTAAAAATGTATGCTTCGGATTTTCTTGATTTTAAAGATTTCAAGGTGATTGGCGATAATTTCAATTCCCGAATTTGCCGGAAATCATAGCTTGTGAGCTAGAAGATGTACAATGTTTTAATCTTGTGTGGAGTTTTCTCGTGCAGAATTTTATTGATTATTCTTTATTTTCCTTCGAAATATTTCATGTATGAGTTAAATTAGAGTTCTACAGTGTAGGATTTGATAATGTTAAAAATTAAAACAAAATAGATACGTGTAGGAAATCACCCGCGTGTGAAGTCTATTTGTTTGGAATCGATGCCGTCCGGGATCATTTGAATTTTATCAAATACAGACTAATTTTGGAATAACTTCTGAAAATATTATAAAAGTAGAGTCTTGATCTCGCTTTTATGTGTAATGTGTATTCCAGAAAAGAAAACAGTTTTGATTTCCAAGATAATCGTAAATGATGGTAGATGAAAAAATTATAAGGAAAAACATATTATCTTCTCCTAATATATGTATTTGATTTCAATAAATGAATCGATCAAATTAATATCGTCTCACATTGACAGCTCACTCTTCCAGTCTCATTTTGATAGTGTTTGATTTCAGGCCTTAATACGAGGTAACGAGGCTACTATCTACTTTTAATTAAAAACCACTCAACGGGAGACACGTTTATGATTCGCTTGAAAATTAGATATTTTTCATACGTAGGAAATAAGGATGTTTGTTATTTCTAAACTTAGCGGAGCAACATTTTTACATTTTTACGGATATTCAAAAATCTTAATGGTAAAATCAGTTTCTGCAGTTCTTTTCACTCCTTCCAAGATCCGTGAACATTTTTTTTTTTTAATAATAGAAAATGGTAAAGTTTTATTCGATAAAAAAAAGAAGTCATCAATTTCATAGTCATCATCATCAATTTCCTATTTTTGTTTCTTTTTTCTTTTTCAAACGAGACCAATTTTTTATTATTTTGTTCTCAAAACCTTGCTCCTTCCGCATTTTTGAGATTTGTGTGTTTTTTTTTTTTGTTCTAGACTCTCAAATTTTTTTACTATTTCTAAGTCGATGAGAAGAACAAAAAATGAATAGAAATTGTGAAGCTACTTCGATTCTTTCATAAATTAATACATGAAATTTGCTTGACTAGACACCCAGTACAATTTGAATTAAAAGCTGGAACGGTTTTATAATTTTTTAAACTAAGATATAAGTTTGTTAATATTTCTCAAACATTGTCTAGTTACAATTTTGTAATTTAACTGATACATTTATATTTATATTTTTTATATCTTTACATATTTCATTATTCTGATCTTTATTTTTAATGTTCTCTCGTGCCATCGCTAATGAAAATCGCTTAACTCTAGTGCAAAAAGTGAGAATAATCAAATATATAAAAATGGATGTTTTCTGTATCTCCTTTATAGAAGCGTAAACTATGCATTTGATCTTCTGATGATCTTTAGCCAAGTTGTTGTGCATGAGCCCCCGAAGGTTTTTGAGTTGGCACGATCACTAATTGTTGACGTACCCCGCGGCGGCGAAGCCGCCGCCACAGGGCGCCGCTAGTACTTTGATGAAGAAATAATTCAAATCTATCTGAAAAAAATTTTAGAGGAAACATTGAAACTATGGACGTTTATTAAAAGAGAATAATCTAAAAATCTGCTCCTATCAGTTTAAAAAAACTCAATTTACTATAACTTACGTAAAAATAACTCAGTGAATGAATTAGAGATAATCAACATCAGCACGCCAAAAATGACACATATGGTCCCACTCTCGTTTGATATATTATCAGGATTATCGATCTGATGATAGCCCAAACCTACAAAGAGAATCATTATCTTCATTTTTTCAAAAAAATGTATTTATCACGTTTTATTCGCTTTTCCTCATTTATCTGACTTGGGACAGGGAATTTCAGAAGATAATTATAGTTTTTATTTCATGGCAGGGAGTTTCAGTTTAGAAGTATAATTTCCCTTAGAAAATGGAATTTTTTACATGGAGCGGAAACCGTTTTATAAGAGAGGAATTTTGAAAACTCGTTCCTCCAATACAAAATTTGTCACAATTTTAAAGTACCCTCTTCTTAATTTTAAGTAAAAAACGATGTCTTATCGGAAAATAGCCAATAGCATAATGTATTTTTTCAAGGTGAACAATTTTCATTCTCTACATTCTTTTCGTATCTCGTATAGGTTTGCTGAAAAATGAAATTTTTCATTTTTGATGACATTTTTTACGATTCAAACTAAAACCATACATGTTATAGAAAAATTGTCTCAAGAAAATTTTTAGATCCTCTTAAAATGAATAATGTTGGTTCAGCACATTTTCTCGTGTCCTGTCTAGTTTGAGCGGAAATGTGCATTTTTAATTTTTGAAAAGCTTTTTTGATGGATTTTCATTGGTCAAAAATGGCTGGTTAGCAAACTCGTCCTTTCTTCTCCGAACTTGAAAAAGTGTGACTCAGGTGGTCTCAAAACGTGTGCATTTGATGAAAACGACCTAAGAATATTTTATAGAAGCTCGTTGTAAAATCTATTTTTACAAATTTATAATAAATATTATAACATCATAATTTTTGACCATTTATAAAATAGGTAAAAATTACACCATGAGAAAAATGTTTTGTTTGGAAAAACAAAACTATTTAGTTCCCATAGGAACATTAATATTATGGTTACCTCATTAAAAAATTGCTCAGAACATTGCGTGGACCCAACAAAAGTTTTGTTTAGATAAAAAAAATTTTGTTGGTTCTAGAGCAACCAAATCATCTTGTTGTCTTGATCATGCATTCTCCTCAGAAATTGTGAAATGAGAATGATTAGAATAACTGAATACTGCTGGATTTTTTCCGCGTTGTTCATTCGTGCGTCATAAATATGCTTAATGCGTTTTGAAAAAGCTGGAATAAACCGCGGTAGTCATCGAAAGAGAAAAGAAACTTGTCATTATTAGTTCAGGGAATGAAAGTAGCACTCCTTGCACGATTAGCGTCAGCGCGTATGCAATATCAACCCCCCTCATCAAACATCTAAAAATCAGGATGAAAACAAAATGATCTCTCGTCTTTTGTACAATCAACTTCCATTACAAATGTATACTGAATAAATAGAATAATCAAGGAATTTTAACCTAAGGAATTTTTCATGTTCTTGCATCAACTGTGAATTATGTGTCTAGTACAAATTTCACTACAAAAAACCTATTCTCCAAAATACTTTAAATGACCGTAACTTCCTCACTTTTTAATGAAACTTATTAATATAAAAGATCAATTTAAACGTCTTGAACTGAGGAATCTTTAGCATCAACTACAGAATTTGTTTTCAAACAAAGTTTTATTGTAAAAAACCCATTTTTTGGAACATTCAAAAGCTTCAAAAAGGAACCCTTTGGTCAGTTTTGAGATATTAGAGGTCAGAATAAGCCTACCAAATTTTATCAACTTATCTGCAACTGTCTTCAAGTTGTCCTGCTCACAAAAAAGTATGCCAGTCGCACACACGTCCGGACATTTGTTCAGAACACTGTGAAAGACATTTTTTAAATGAGGAACGTTCAACTAAACCAATTAACATTTTTTCGAAATTTTTGCCATAATGAAACTTTCTCTATGAGGAAGCAATAATGTTTTTGATTGCAGTTAAATATGAAAATTGCCATTTGGCAAAATCCTCATGTCACAATGTATGAGATGTTTCCGTAATCATTAGTGAATTGTCAGGTATCTCATGAATTCACGTACATAAGTAAGAACAGAATAGTTTTTTTTTTTTCTTGAGGAAAATTCGGCAAGACGTACAGGATTTATCTAGATTGGAATATCGGTTTATGGGACCCAGAAAATGAGATTTAAATATTTGAACTTGAAAACGAATTTGTCAAAAAATTTGTGACTGGAAATGATTGATCAATAATGATAAATTGATGATATTGAAATACCCGTCCGTCGACAGCCAGAAGTGCTTCCGGAACACGAGGAATTCTATCTTCGTTTGGAACCAGAGACCACCAATCCTTTTCCATGGTCAAGAAATTTCAGAATTTCGAGTCGTCCTCTGATATCTGCAGCCCATGACAAACAAGAATGCACGAAAGACCGTTCTAACTACGGTTGCCAGGGTTCTTGACTCCTAAGACTAACCGGAGACCACCCTCCGTAAACCTAGGATCGATATAGTTCACCCCACGATTTCTTGAATATATATGCATAATATGGGGCGATGCATTACCATGCACTGATTCCATAATGCAGGTTATCCGGTACCTGCTCCAATATTTGGACAACTGAACAACCTCTGTTTACGCAAAAAGTGATATGTGACCTCCCATAAGAAAAATTGTGAATATCGCTTTTAGGTTTTCTACGGGAAATTATACCTCCATCTATGCTCATCTCTGCTAAGTCTGATGACACAAGGAAAGAAATGCACGGGAATAATTGTCCATTACAGAAAAAAAAATCTGCCCGCTTCGCGGGCACATTCTCATCGCGCGCTTCGCGCGCAGCTCGCTTCGCTCGCAAGTAT
>WSXT02113735.1:7551-19741 GCA_011762715.2 Neuroterus valhalla
TTCAACCCTAAAATATCAAGTTTGAACATAAAATATCCAAATTTTATCTGAATTGTTGAATTGTTAAATGAGAAGATAAATCATCCACGAAACATTTGAAGTTTTTGACTAAAAATATGAATTTTGAGCAAAACAATCAAATTTTCAACCGAAAAAAAGAAGCAATTTCTATACGAATCAAATAGAAGTTTCAAGCAATAAAAATTGATATGTGACAAGAAAAAAAAAATTTCAAATCTAAAGTATTGATCTTCAACAAAAGAGCTCATTTCCACCCAAATTGTGGATAGGTTGAGGAGATTGTTCAAATTACAATTTTTTCAATTTTCAAAATTTGTACTCATCAATGTGACTATAAGGAACGTTCCTAGGTTGCGATCAACTTTAATTGTTATTCCTTAATTGTTTGGAAAAATCTTGAAAAGATAAAGAATGTAATTGTTCAAGTAATTAATTGTTTATTCTGATTTCCAAATCTCCAAAAGGAATTTCCGAGGAAATTCTATTGATTTCCATGGTTTTCTGATAGAACTGTTATTTTATTTTTTATTAGATTCCCGAAATTCAAATCTATGTACGCGGGCTCTTTGTATGTGCTGTAAGAGTGGAGGGGATAAAAAGAATGCTCAATTAAATAATTATCAATCGCAAATGGTTGAGAGGTCATGGTTATGATGTTACCTTCGCTCGGCTAACGTTGTTTTATTTTTTTGGATGTTGGATAGTCAAAAACGATGAAAAAAATGTCTAAACATTTTAATTGTTCAAATGATTTTTTTTTGCAGTCACTGACAAATCTCCTTCGAGATCTCTTTTCCTTTGTATGCTTTCGGAATCGTTATCGGATTTATACATTTGTTGAAAACATTGTCCAAATATTTATTAACAATTTATATCTTACAAAAATTATTTCTCCAATCTGATTTGAATATCTCCAAGAGATCCTAACTGGGGCTTACTGGTCCAGTCGTGCCAGCATGTTCCTGATCACTGCCCTAATAATTCCAGCAGGGAAGAATGGATCAATTTCTACATAGGAATAAATTCTTGTTCCATTGATTATTAAAAATAATAGTCAAACAAATTGAGGAAAACGCTTGATATCGCAGCAATTGTGACACTTATGCCCTAAATTGAAAAATAATGATAAAGCATTTCGTTTCAAAGCGGAACAACTTTAGGTTGCTTCGAGCGGGAAAATAATTGTTTAGTATTTCAGACTGACGTATGACATTAATAAACTGTCACATTGACATGATACAAAAAAAGTCACGAAAGAAAAAACACACGAAAATCCATCGGAAACACAGGAGCTTCAATATGGTCGAAGTGAATGCAAGTACGAATAGCAGATTATTATAGATGATTTGAATTGTAACAAAATGGAGAGGTATAAAATAGTTGTATTATGTATGCTTGCTTGCGCGTATTGCTTCATTGATAATGTCTCGAGTTACGCCACGGCCTATAATTGTATTACAGAAAAAAGTTGTAAATAACAAAGGGAGCGATGACATTAACACTGGAATTTGATTACGTGAGAATGATAGCGAGTTGCGACTTTATAATTCCCTTATGAGTCACAAATCGACTATAGAATTATTCTTTATTCCTTATATTCTTACCTCTCACTGTCCCAGTCTCATTGTTTTAACAAAGTCGTGATCCACGCTTTTTTCCAAATGTCTCTGTGCACGCGCAACTGTCAAGGAGGCGTTCGACCATAACTTTATTGGTCAAAGATAATTTTGTTTATTAAAGGTTACCTTATGTTTATCAATTTGCTCATAAAATTATATGTTCTTTTTCCAGTTTTCATCCTCCAATTAGAACAATGCAAATTCAGGAAGAATCAGTATAAGAATTTGCCGAGAACAAGCACAGCGAACCGGAAATGGATTTTCTTTAAAGTTTAAAGTTTCTTTGTTAAAGAATAGTGTGTGTTTTAGTGTGTGTGTTAGAGCGTCAGCTTCCTATGAAGAAGAGAAGAAAAAGAAGAAGAGAAGAAAGTGAAGAGGAAAAGAGAAGAAGAGAGTTAAGAGGAGATGAGAAGAAGAAAAGAATAGAGTTGAGAGGAGAAGAAAAGAGAAGGAAGGAGGAGAGGAGAGGAGGAGAGAAAAATAAAAGAAGAGGAGAAGAGAGTTGAGAGAAGAAAAAAAGAAGGGAAGAAGAGAAAAATAGAGTTGAGAGGAGAAGAGAAGAGGAGGAGAAAAAAATAAAAGAAGAGAAAAAGAAAAGAAGAGAAGAAAAGAAGAAGTTAAGAGAAGAAAAGAGGAAGGGAAGAAGAAAAGAGAAAAGAGAAGAAGAGAGCTAAGAGGAGAAGAGAAAAATAGAAGAAGAGAAGAAGAAAAGTAGGGAAGGAGAGAGTTAAGAGAAGAAAAGAAGAACAGAAGAACAGAAGTAAGAGAAAATGAGAATTAAGAGAAGAAGAGAGTCGCGAGAAGGAAAGAAGAAGGGAAGATGATAATCAGAGAAGAAGAGAGTTAAAAGAAGTAGGTAAGAAGAAAGTTAAGAGAGGCAGGGGTTTAGAGGAGAAAAGAGTTGAGCGAAGAAGGCAAGAAGAGAGTCGACAGAAGAAGAAAGAAAAGTAGAGAAGGAGGGAGTTGAGAAAAGAAAAGAATGAAAGAAGAACAGAATTAGGAGAAAAATATAATTAGGAGAAGAAGAGAATTGAGAGAAGGAAAAAAGGAAAAAAGATGATAATTAGAGGAGAAGAGACTTAAAAGAAGTAGGGAAGAAGAGGAAAAGAAAAAAAGAGAAGGAGAAAGGTGAGGAAAGAGAAGAAGAAGAGAAGATCAGAATTAAGAAAAAAAGAGAATCAAGGGAAGAAGAGAATTTAGAGAAGAAAAGAAGCAGAGTAGATGGTAATAAGAGAAGTAGAGATTTAAAAGAAGTAGGGAAGAAGAGAAGAAGGAAGTTAAGAGAGGAAGGGGTTTAGAGAAGGAACAGTTGAAGAAGAAGAGAAATAGAGAGTTGACAGAATAGGAGGAGAGAAGATGAGATTTCAGAGAAAAAGAGGAACAGATTAACAGAAAAAAGAGAAGAACAGAAAAAGAGAGGAAGAGAAAAGAAAAGTAGCGAAGAAGAGAAGGAGAAAAATGAGAGAAGAAAAGAAGGAGAGAACAACAGAATCAAGAGAAAAATATAAGTAAGAGAAGAAGAGAGTTGGAAGAAGGAAAAAAGAAGGGAAGATGATAATTAGAGAAGAAGAGACTCAAAAGAAGTAGGGAAGAAGAGAAAAAGAAGAAGAGAAGATCAGAATTAAGAGAAAAAGAGAATCGAGAGAAGAAGAGAGTTTAGAGAAGAAAAGAAGAAGAGTAGATGGCAATAGGAGAAGTAGAGAGTTAAAAGAAGTAGGGAAGAAGAGAAGAAGAAAGTTAAGAGAGGAAGGGGTTTAGAGAAGAAAACAGTTGAGAGAAGAAGAGAAATAGAGAGTTGACAGAATAAGAGAAGAGAAGAAGATGAAAGTTCAGAGAAGAAGAGATAAGAAGAAAAAAGAGAAGGATAGAAGAAGATAGGAAGAAAAAAAGAAAAGTAGAGAAAAAGAGAAGAGAAGGAGAGGAATGAAAGAAGAAAAGAAGAAAAAGGAGAAGAAGAAAAAAGGAAAGTAGAGAAGAAGAGAAGGAGAGAGTTAGGAGAAGAAAAGAAGAAGAGTAGATGATAATTAGAGGAAAAAGCAATAAAAAAAGTAGGGAAGAAAAAAACCAGGAAATTAAGAGAGGAAGAGGTTTAGAGAAGAAAAGAGTTGAGAGAAGAAGAGACAAAGAGAGTTGGCGGAAGAAGAGAAGAGTAGAAGATGAGAGTTAAGAAGAGAAGATAAGAAGATGATATTTAGAGAAGAAGAGAATTGAAAGAAGTAGGGGAGAAGAGAAGAAGAGAGTTGACAGAAGAAGAGAAGAGAAAAAGATGATAGTTAAGAGAAGAAGAGAAGCAGATAAGAAGAAAAAAAGAGAAGAAGAGAAGAAAAAAAAGTAGAGAAGAAGAGAAGGAGAGAGTTAAGAGAGGAGGCGGAGCAAGTCTTGTAGCCAAAAGAGAAATGAATTCAGTTGATGTTAACGCTTCAGAAACAGTTTGCATACAATTTCGCATCAGTCCCTTTACGCCGTTTTCCTATAATTTTCTTCTTGTGTAGAATATTTTTCTTCATAAACAATACGAAAAATGTAGGTAACTGTTCCAATTACGATAAGGACTTCTAAGTTGATCCAACCTCCTGATGGCACTATCCTCTACAATCAAAATACAAGTTGTCTTAAGTAGAAATTCCACGAGTGACTATTAAAACTCACTGCATAATGCAGTGGAAATCCATTCTGATTATGCTGTTTCTACATATTTATCAATATCTCGTTTTTCATTACCTTGGTCACTTAATAAAAAAAGAAAAGAGGAGAGTGATAGAAGAAAGAAGGAGAGAGTTAAGAGAAGAGAAGAACAGAAAAAGAGAAGGAGAAACGAAGAGAGTAGAGAAGTAGAGAAGAATGGACTCAATAGGAGAAGAGAAAAAGGAAATTAAGGAGAAGGAGAGATTTAAGAGAATAAGAAGAGGCGAGAAGAAGACTATAGGAGAAGAAAAGAAGAAAGTGAAGAGAAGGAGAGAGTTGGAAGAAGAAAAAAAGAGAAGAAGAGGGTGAAGGGAGTCAAGTGAACAAGAGAAGAAGAGAAGAATAGAGTGAGATAGAATAGAAAGCGGGTGAGAAGGAAAGAAAAAGAGAGATAAAATGAGAAGGCAAGAAGAGCAGAAAAGTGTTGAGAGATGAAGAAAGTTGAGGAGGAAGAGAGTTAGGAGAAGAAGAGAAGAAGAGAGTTGAGAGGGGAAAAGAGTTAAGAGAAGAAGAGAAACAACAGAAGAAGAGAAGAAGAAGCGAAGAGAGTTGACAGAACAAGAGAAGAAGAGATTTAAAAGGAAAAGAGAAGTAGATACGAAGAGAGCCAAACAGAAGGGAGGAGTAAGGAGAAGAAGGGAAGAAGAGATTCAAGGGAAGAAGAGGAGAAGAGGAGAAGAGAGTCAAAAGAACAAGAGAATGAAAAATTCAAGAGAAGAAGAGACGAGGAGAGTCAAGAGATGAAGAGATTCAAGAAAAGAAGAAAAGGATAGAGTTGAGAGAAGATGAGAAGATGAGAGGTAAGAGGAGAAGGGAAGAAGAGAACAAGATATTCGAGAAAGGAAGAAAGTTGAGAGATGAAAAGAGTCAAGAGAAGAAAAGAGTTCAAGGAAGAAAAAGAAAAAGAAGAAGAAAGAATAAAGTTAAGAGAAGAAGAGAGTCAAGAGGAGAACCGGTTTATGAGAAGAACCAAGTTATGAGAAGAACCGAGTTACGAGAACAAGAGAAGGAGAGATTTGAAGGAAGAAGAGAAGCAGAGGCGGAGAGAGTCAAGGGAAGCAGAGAGTTGAGAGAAGAAGAGAGTTGAGAGAAGAGGGAAAGAAGAGAAAAAGAGAGATGAGAGAGGAAGAGAGTTAAAAGAGCAAGAGAAGAAGAGAGTTAAGGGAAGAAGAGAGTTAAGGGAGCAAGTGAGTCACCTTAACAAGATAAGGAGAGTAGAACAGGCGGAGAAACTCAAGGGATCAAGAGAAGGAGAGCTTTAAGGGAAGAAGAGAAGAAGAGGCGGAGGAAGTCAATAGAATAAAGGAAGAAGAGAGTAAAGAGAACAAGAGAAAAAGAGGAAAAGAGGAAAAGAGAAAAAGAAGAGAATAAAAAAAGAGAGTTAAGAGAAGAAGAAAGGAAGAAAAGAGGAGAAAATAGGTAAGAAAGGAAGAGAGTTAAGAGAAAAATAGGGTCAAGAGAACGAGAGAAGGAGAGAGTTGAGGGAAAAAGAGAGTTAGGAGAAGAAGGAAATGAGAGAAGGGTAGTGTTCAGAGAGGAAGAGAGTTAAGAGGAGAAGAAAAGAAGAGAAGAAAAGAGTTAAGAAAGGAAGAGAGTTTAGAGAAAAAAAGGGTCAAGAGAACCAGAGAAGGAGAGAGTTGAGAGAAGAAGAGAGTTAGGAGATGAAGGAAAGAAAGGAAGGAGAGAGTTAAAGAGGAAGAGAGTTGAGAGAAGAGAGTTGAGAGAAGGAGGAGAGGAGAGAAGAGAAGAGAAGAGAAGAGAAGGAGGAATTACAAGAGAAGAAGGAAAGCAGAGAAGGAGAGAGTTAAGAGAGAAAGAGAGTTAAGAGAAGAAGAGAGTTTAGGAGCAAGTTTCACCGATGAAAGCGAGAGGAGGCTCTGTCCTCTACAATCAAAAGACAAGTCTATTTCTTGGGATTTTCACTAAAAATACCACAGGTGACTCTTAGAATTCGCTGTATAATCAGTAAAAGTTCATTCTGATTCTTCTGTTTTCACATCATTATTATGATCTCGTTTTTCAGAAACTTGTCAACTCAACTTTCACCCTCTAGTTTTATTAATGCACCAAAACTGAAGCGAGTTAAATTTGTGAATGAATTCGAGTTGAGAAGCTTATAACGCAGATCTCTTCTAACTCTCTGAGATCTAAAGGATGTGCAACATCCTGCAGGCATAATTACTCCCAGGGTCGGCTTCAGTAAAATTTATTCCCTCACCTGCTTCCCAATCCTTTTGAGGAATTGAAAATACATTGTTTATTTCAAGAACGCGAACACCGCAATTGAAGGATTCATTAAATGCAATTTTACTGGTTCTTGTTCTTCCCCCTTCGCATATAGGGACTCATTTAAGGAAAAAACCTAAAAAGTTTAGAAAGAGCCTACAGTCCAGAATTCTTGATCGATTTCGATTTTTCTTTGAAATCTCTTTTACCTAAATTGAAACAGGATTAGAGGACACTGTTTCTCAATTCGCTCTCTATTGCACTTCTGTGTTAACAAATAATCTAAATAAACTCAGATTCTATGGAAATCAACGTTTGTTGATTTCATACACAAATTATATCAATGAAGGAACTAATTTTCAACAATGAATGTCAACCTTCAATCAAACAGCTGCATAACAAAATAGTTGAATATTCGGCCTTAAAAGGTTTATATTTAACTGGAAGACGAATTTTCTAAAACAATCCTATTTTCAACCTGATAGTTAAATTTTCAAGCGAAGAAGATAAATGCTCAACTGAAAGATGAATCTTCATCAATAAGAGTAATTGTAAACAATCGAAGTTTGATCATTTAAAAAACAAATTATACTTTAGGAAATAATTATAACATATTAGGTTGGAAATCATCCCAAGTATGGAATGAGGAGTGTACTAATTGACATTAAATTTACGCGGAAGTACATTCTGATTTTCTTGTTGATGTTCGCGACCGACTGGAGGCAAAGGGTCGACACGGTCAGCGGTGGCGGAGTAGGGGAACCTGCTGCCGTCGCCCGGCGCGGCGCTCATGTCAGAAATTGTATTTGCACTTCAAACTGAAAAATATTCGAAGATCTCAGCAACAAATAGACTTAAAAAGATTTTTTTTCAAATTTTGGATATCTTCTCTCTCTCTAAATTTTCTATAATTATAATTTTATTTATGCAATAACTCTTGGCACAGAATTCTTTCAATCATTGTTCCGCCATATTGGATTATTTATTGCTTCAACTAGGATTGAGACGTCAGATTCTGCTTCAGTGACTCCAAAAACGTAAATTTGTAAAATTTTGTGAAGTTGACCGAACTTTTCCATTTTTCCTTTTGCCATATTGATCCGTCATTTTTCATAATGGAATTCTCACATCAGATTTGAATCCAGAAACTGTACAAAAACGTAAATATGAACGTTTTCCTAGAGTTACTCAAATAAAAAAGAACTGTCCGTCCTATTGGATCCGCCTTTTCTCATTTTTAACTTCTGAAATCAAATTGGAATTAAGCAACCGAGAACATGTAAAAATAGATAATTTTCTAAGGTTCCTTGATTTTTTCCTATTTTTGTTCTACCATATTTGATCCGCGATTCTTCATTTCAAAATACTGAAGTCAGATTTGAATTCGGCAATCTTGGAAACCTGCAAATAATCAAGCTCATCAAGTAACCATTATTTTTCGAGCAAGGCGACACTGGTCATTTGTTGAAAAAATTTGTTTATGAAATTTGTGGAAAATATCGGATGATACTTTGTATTATCTGATAAATGTTTAATGTCGGATGTTTAATGTTTCTATCATTAAATGTTACTAGCGACATGATTCGAGGAAAATTAAGAGAAAGAACGATTGCTTTCTGTCTTTAAGTGTCCTTACTGAGTATTTGTTTATATAACTTGCTTATGAAATAAAAAAAATATATCGGATGATAATTTTCTATAATTAAATATGACTTACGACAGGATTTGAGAAAAATACGAAAGAAGAAAATCCTTCCTGCCTTTAAATGTCCACACTGGATATTTGATTACATGATTTGTTTATAAAATCTATAAAAAATATCGGATGATACTTTTTATCATCTGGTGAATGTTTGATGTTGGATGTTTAATTTTCCTATCGTTAAATGTTACTAACGACATAATTTGAGGAATATTAAGAGAAAGAACGATTGCTTTCTGTCTTAACTAAGTATTTGTTTATACATATAACTTGTTTATGAGAAAAAGAAAATATCGGATGATAATTTTCTATAATTAAATATGACTTACGACATGATGTTAGAAAAATACGAAAGAAGCAAATTCTTCCTGCCTTTAAATGTCCACACTGGAAATTTGTTTGCATAATTTGTTTATAAAATCTATAGAAAATATTGGATGATACTATTTATCATCTGATGAATGTTGATTGTTGGATTTTCAATGTTTCTATCAATAAATTTTACTAGCCACATAATTTGAGGAAAATTAAGAGAAAGATCGATTTTTTTCTACCTTTAAGTGTCTACACTGGACATTTGTTGATATAATTCATTTATGAAATCAATAAAAAATATCGGATTATAATTTCCTATCACTAAATAACGCTCGCGACATAATTTGAGGAAAATTAGGAGAAAGAGCGATTTCTTTCTGCCTTTGAGTGTCCACACTGGGTACTTGTTTACATAACTTGTTTATAAAATTAATAAAAATATAAGATGATAATTTTCCATCTTTCAACATCACAGGCGACATGATTTGAGAAAAATTAAAAAAAAAAAGCGATTTCTTCTTACCTTCAAATGTCCACACTGGGCCTTTGTTTACCTAATTTGTTTATAAAATCTATGAAAAATATCGGATGATACATTTAAATGTCCTAACTGGACATTTTGTTACACAGTTCGTTTAAAAAATCAATAAAAAGTATCCGATGTTAATTTTCTATCACTAAACATCATGGTTGATATGATTTGAGAAAAATAAAGAAAAAGCTATTCCTTTCTGCTTTTAAATGTCTACACTGGGCATTCGTTAACATAATTTTTTGTTTACAAAATGAATTTAAAAAATCGGATGACGAATCTTCATGATCAAGTATTATTTTTTAGATGGAAGGAAGCAATTTTCACGCAAAAATTTACTTGGCAAACGAAGAATCCGTAGTATAGACTATTTGTCGAGTTAATTTGTTCATAACAAAAAACTTAACAATATAATTGTTTTTTTGGCTTTAAACTACCCCTGTACATGAAGTCTGTCGATGCTGATCATAGAATAAAATTGTTCACGAAGCAGAAAAAAAATGAAAAAATCAACTTCCTTTTCACCATTAGCATTAACATAAAAGTTCAAACAAAACAAAATGAGAAAATCTTGCACCGTTTTTTTATTGAATTTCACTGTGGGACGCATAGTGGGGAAAAAAGCACTTTTTTGGGACAAAAATCAGCAGACTCAATTTTTAACGGATCAGAGCTTTTTTTTTGGGAAATACTTGGGAAGAATCGTGCTTTGACGCAGAGGTGCACGTTTTTTGAATATGTTATTCAATAATTTGTTATTTAACTTATAGTTTGCAATTGGTTATATTTTCGATATTTACATAGCCTCATTCATCGATGTTTCTTCACAAAGGTGCTGAATTATTGAAGTTCCTTTTTTTTGAATAAAAATATAACTTGTAGATGAATATCCTGTATTTTTCCTATTGTTATAAACAAATTAATGGATATAACTGTTAACTGTTGCATTCTCGGATTTCGAATGTGATACTTACATTGATTTTGTTATGAAAATGTAGAGAATCAATTTTTAAATGCAAGCAAGCACCAAATAACAATAATATTTAATAGTTTGAACAATTTTTATAAACAAATTCACTTATTTGGCATATCTATGCTCCAAAAAATTTCATTTTCTGTAGAATCATTTATTTTCATCTGAAGAACAAGAATATTAATCATTAGAGTTCCATGAAATAACATTTGTCATCGTTATAAACAATTTTTATAAACAAATTCACTTATTCGGCATATCTGTGCATCGAAAAATTATCTTTATTGTGGAATCATTTATTTTCACGTGAAGAACAAGAATAATACACATTGGGGTTCCATAAAACGAAAATCGTCCTTGGTATAAACAATTTTTATAAACAAATTCACTTATTTGGCATATCTGTGCATAGAAAATTTTCCTTTTCTGTGAAATCGTTCATTTCCATCTAAAGAAGAAGAATATAATACATTTGAGTTCCATGAAATAACATTTGACATTGTAAGAAAGAATTTCTAATAAAAAAATTATTTTATTTCGCATATCTGTGTATCGAAAATTTTGCTTTTCTGTGGATTAATTTATTTTTACGTGAAGAACAAGAATATAACACACTTAAGTTCCATAAAACAACATTTGACATTGTTAAAAAGAATTTTTCATAAACAAATTCTTTTATTTGGCATATCTGTGTATGGGGGATTTTGCTTTTCTTTGGAATCATTTATTTTCACGTGAAGAACAAGAATATTACACATTAGAGTTACATGAAACAACATTTGACATTGTTATAAAAAATTGTTAATAAACAAATTATTTTATTTGGCATATCTTTGTATCGAGAACATTTCTTTTTAGTTGAATCTTTTATTTTTATCTGAATAAAAAGAATTCTACACATTAGAGTTCCATAAAACAGCATTTGTTATTGTTATAAACAAATTCAATTATTTGGCATACCTGTGCATCGAAAATTTACCTTTTCCGTGGAATCATTTTTATAAACGACTTCACTTATTTCGCATGGAATGCGTTTATATATCAATGTAGCCATTTGCAGTGACACTAAAATAAGTGAATTTGATTCTATGATTTGTTAATAACAATGATAAATGTTTTTGGATGAAAGTCAGTTGTGCACAAATTCTTTCTTTAGATGAAAAGAAATGATTCCACATAAAATATCAATTTTCGATGCATATAAATGCCAAATGAGTGAATTTGTTTATAAAAGTTGTTTGAAACAATGACAAATATTTTTTCATGGAAGCAACACGTAGTAGTATTCTAATGTGTAGTATTCTTTTTCTTCAGATGAAAATGAGAGATTCCACAGGAAAGAAATGTTTTCGATACCCAGACATGCCGAATAAAAGAATTTGCTTATAAAAAACTTTTTTAACAATGTCAAATGTTGCTTTATGGAACTCAAATGTGTATCATTCTTGTTCTTCACGTAAAAATAAATGATTCCACAAAAAAGATGATTTTTCGATGCACAGATATGCCGAATAAGTGAATTTGTTTATAAAAGTTGTTTGAAACAATGACAAATGTTGTTTCATTGAAACAATATGTAGTAGTACCTCATGTAGTATTCTTGTTCTTCAGATGGAAATAAAAGATTCCACAAAAAAGAGATGTTTTCGATACACAGATATGTCAAATAAAAGAATGTGTTTATAAAAACTGTTTATGACAATGACAAATATTGTTTCATGAAACTCTATTGTGTAATATTCTTGTTCTTCAGATGAAAATAAATGATTCCACAGAAAAGAAGAATTTTCGATGCATAGGTTTACTAAATAAGTGAATTTGTTTATGAAAGTTGTTTAAAACAAGGACAATTATTGTTTCACCGGACTCTAATGTGTAGTATTCTTTTTCTTCAGATGAAAATGAAAGATTCCACAGAAAAGAAATGTTTTTAATACACAGATATGCCGAATAAAAGAATTTACTTATAAAAAACTTTTTTAACAATGTCAAATGTTGCTTCATGGAACTCAAATGTGTATTATTCTTGTTCTTCACATGAAAATAAATGATTCCACAAAAAAGATGATTTTTCGATGCACAGATATGCCGAATAAGTGAATTTGTTTATAAAAGTT